>VAHH01000013.1:0-106473 GCA_013357305.1 Radopholus similis
TGCAATTCATGATTTCAAGCATCTAACAGGTTGCACATTTGGAACGGAGCGGACATTACGTGACGATCAAGGTCAGGTCCTTTTCTGGTCATTTTCTTCCAATGACTACTTTCAAAGGACAACCAATTGGTGAACTTGCACCCGTCTTCGGTACTCGACCACAAGCCAGAATGGGCTCTCTACAACGAATTTGTTTTGACGAGCAAGAATTACATTCGCACCGTCACAGACGTGCGCCCTGAATGGCTGATTCAGGTAATCCGAGGGTCCTGCGCGCAAGTATAATTAATTCCCCGCCTAGATGGCGCCACAGTACTACGATCTCAATTCATTCCCAGACGGAAGCGATGCTAAGCGAAAACTGCAGGCCATAATAGCTGCAGCGAAGAAACAGTAAAATGTGTGTGAATTCGAAAGTTGGTTGTTCGGCATTTCTTTTGTAAATTGTGATTTAATCACATATGCTCTCATTCTTAATTACAATTCGGAGTCAAAAAAAGTCAAACAGTGGGAAAGGGCAAGATCATTCCGATTGTTTGCACCGCTTGGCATAAGGTTCACTTTTCACATCCCCGTCTTCTGCGTCATCCTCCAGCAACTTGAAGAAGTCGGTTATGCGTTTGTTGCTGGTGCATAACTTTTCCGTGTTCTCAGCGTCCAAATACCTTATACATATATTGCCCGGTTAAAGCGGAAAAACTCGGAATTTGTACGTTTCGTTTGTCAGATTGACTTCGCCCAGTACTTGCAGCTTCGAAGAGACCATCGCCCAAATTTCAGTGTCCGCCGTTTTCTTCGCCAACATGTATTGAACTTGCACCGAGTCCTTCTGCCCCACACGGTGAGCTCTATCCTCCGCCTGGATCATTATCTGCAATTGCAATGCAAATTGCTAAACTATAATTTTCCCCACGGATGGGTTCCAATAAAGTTCGGCAAACACGACTACTGAAGCTGCGGTAAGTGTGATGCCTACTCCCGCTGCCGTTATGCTTAGTATGGCCACCATGGTTTTCTGATCTGTTTGAAATTGTTCGCAGTAGGCCGCCCGATCCCTGAATGGGAGTGGAGGGAATCTGCAGTCGGCAAGTTTTGTTCGCACCTCGCCGAAGTCGAACCATCAATCCTGATGAACTGGACCCCCTTAGAGGAATTTAAAATGAAATGTGAACAAATTATAATGTTCTAACCACTTTGGCGAGTGCAATGCCCATGGTGTCCAGAACGACCGAGTGGTGTGCAAACACTAACAGCTTTAAACAAATTCTACGAAACTTTATATTTTTGGCTACCTTTTTTGCTTGTGCACCCTCGTGGAAGAAGGTATCCACAATGTGGTCGGCTACCGCCTTCATTTTGGCGCACCCGGTCTTAAAGCTTACCATCATTAATTATCTTGGAAAGCAAATCATCACCTGGACGTAGTATTCCATAAAGGTCTCCTTCTTCTTTCTGTTATCCTGAAAACAATTTCGCGGTAAACGTACCAACAAAACCTTGCTTACAATTGAATATTGCTGTGCACTTTGGTATTCTTCTTTCGCTTTTCTTAATGTCTTCATTCGCGCGTCTATGGCATCACCGGAGAGATAGATTATCTCCCGTCTTTTTTCAGGCAAATCTTCCAGCACATCTTTCTTGAGGCGTCTGATCATAATCTTGTCCATTACCAACTTGAGCTCCTCCGGATTGGACCTAAACAGCTCCCATTTGGGATTAAATAATTTAACAAACAAATCAAACAATCAACCTCCCCCTCGCTTCAAAGCAGAATCGCCCTTGTCTTCCTTCGCAATAGCGCGTTGCATAAGATCTCCAACATGGAAATATCCCCGGATCAATCAACCGAATCTGTGTGAATAATTCGCTTGGTCGTGATAGGGCTGGCGTTCCACTGAGCAGAATGACCCGATGTGCAATTTTCTAAAAATGGAGTAATTTTATTGGAGATCCGGGCCCTACCGATAGCTCGTTTGCTACAATTGTCCTCTTTGTCTTGATTTCCTTCAGCAAATGACATTCATCCTAAAATCAATTTCCGGACAGATCATACACCTTCGTGCTTGCTCATTGTTCAGCTTACGAATATTACGACGTATATCGAATTCCGTTTCAATTCTTTCTGCTTCGATACCATCATATCGTAGCTGATTATCTAGTAATACTTATATTTTTTTATTAAATTATAAAAATACATACCATAACGTCGGATGTACTCCTTGAGCTGGGAATTGGTTCACTCTGTTTCTCGATGACCACCGGATGGGCATTGGGCAAAAACCTCCTCACTTGACTGAGCCAAGCAAATTTTACGGATGACGGGCAGACCACGAGCAGCGGCCATTCCATACTGTAGTAGTTGGCAATGGCCAACGCCTGCACTGTTTTACCGAGTCCCATTTCATCTGCAATCAACAAACGGCCTTCTCTTCCAATTCCGAATCTGGAATGTTTGGAAAAACATTAGCACGCCAAATATCTAACGGTACTTGAGGCCCATCTTTTGGAATGGAAACAATAAGTTGAGGATTCCTTTTTCAATCGAATTTAGATCAACTTCTGGCACCGGTACCGTGTTCTGATTACTTGGACAAATTTTGCTGATAAATAACTAAAATAAATCTGAATAACAATAATATCCCTCGATTGGTATCACACCTTCCGAACACCGAGTGGAATTTCATCAACAGTGATATTGAATTTTGGTTGAGATCTCGCCAGCAAAAGCTTCACTCTATCATAATCCGAAAGCAGGAAAGACCATGACTTGTCTTCTGGGTAGAAAATTCTGGACCGAACCTCCTTCAAACTGTCCGAGATCCCCATACAGGGTGGTTTAATTTGAACCTATTTTAAAGGCAATGGCACATTTACTCGATTAACAATTCAACCTTGAATCGTTCGGCACTCATCAAAGCGAATTCGAGAAGAATCTTCACCTTGGTGAAATTATTTGATGGTTCTACCACAACGTTGACTTGACCAGTGTTTGGCCTTGTTTGTATGTTTATTGCTTCTGGACGTGAAATTAAATTTGTTTTGGACGCTGGCCCCAGCACAGAAGACTGAATATAACCATCCTCATTTGATGCTGGCTAAATTTTTTCAGAATTTGAAAAAAAACATTTTGATTTACCATTAATTTAAGCCCCGATCCTGATTGCGTTGACATTTCGCTCTGCAACTTGTGGCGTTCTTCCTTTCGTTTTTCCCGAATCATGAGAGCTCTTTCCCTGTTTTTTCGAATTCTCTCTCGCTGTTCATCGGTTAATCGGTTTTCGGGTTCGATACCGAATCCAGTATTGGTGGACATTTTGCAGACGGTAAATATGTAAATAGTAGCAAAGATGCTTGGTATATTCTAGTTTGCGGTACCCCTCGAGTTTTCTCACTACGGTTTTGCCAACTTTGACATGGTAAATGAATAATTCGGCGGAAACATGTTGCCGGCCAGTTTTTTCCAATTTATCGTTTTCAGCCCCAACTTCCCTATAAGTGTGGGTTTTATTTGTAAAACTAGAGAGGTACCGTAAACCCTATAACTATTGTCCAGATGCTTATTGGTGATTATCATTTATCATAAAATGCATGAAAAAAGATAGGAAATAGTTCCCAACGTAGAAAAGTGTAGGTCGCCCATCCATATTTGAATACCGCTAACCGAAAATTATTCGTTACAATGTTAAAAATTAAATATTATAATTTATAAGTAGTAGTATTTAAAAAATTTATTAAAATAAATTTAACAGTCATTCACGATAAGTTTTGTATAATTTCTGTTTCGTAAATTTTAAAAGTAACATAGTATTGGGATTCGGAAAATAGGTGAAGGAAGGAGCAGGAGCGAAGTATAGTGCGTGGTATAGCATAATTTTGATTATTCAAAATTGGAGCTAGGTAATATTTTTTGTTTATAATGTCAAAAAACCAAGATCAAGACTTCAAGACACATTTAATTTTGAAAAGCGCAAGATATTGGTTGGTCAGATGCAACAAGGGGGGCTAGTTGTCTAAGAGGGATAACAGTGGAAAAAAATCAGAAACGAACGAAATTGGATCACTGGACGTTTTAGGTGGGTCTTGCCGGATGGGAAAGTCATAAAACCAGATTTTGTAACTGGACAATGGTTTGGATCGATTTCGTTTATTTTTTTCGCTCCCAGCCGGATGGATATTTTTTTTTGTGTGCGAAGTCAAAATCAATTAACAACAATTCAAAGAAAAATTTATAGAAAACAACAATGCGCAATGGGAAATTGCGGTAATACCGTACTGTCACTATATACTAGTATAAAACTTTATGTGAAGCGGAACAGCTAAACGGTAGATAGATAGATGTAATAAGCATGGGTGGTAACAAATTTGACGGCATTTGGACAGAAGTCAAATGAACAGACTGATAATCGTAAGCCATCTTAATGATCAAAAATTTGATCCATCAACGTTGAATTTATTTATTTCGCATTCCACCACTCTCTCAAGTTTTTAAAATATATAGTTTAAGAAATCGTATATAAAGGAAATGCGAAATAGTTGAAAGGCAAAAAGAGTTGTATGCCATGCAAATGAGGAGAGTCAACAACAATGCAAATTTCAAGGTTAGAAAAAAGATGTGTGCTCTTAAATGTAGACGGTCTATTCAGTGAGTCATGTTCTCAAAAGAGCACCGGCTATAATGGCACCATAGTTTCACTTCCCTGACCCTGTAGCTGCCATCGAATTCCGATTGCTCCGTACATCCATTTGAAGTTCCCGTTTTGCGGCTCCAGCTGGCTGAAAATTTACGCTTAAAACGTACTTCAGTATTTTAATACATCGGTAGCATAAAGCTCATTCTTCTTGTGCTTGGCCAATTCTTTAGCAATTTGAGGCTTAACTTCCAACTGGGTGCTGTATTTGCAGACTAGAATTTAAAATTTTGAAAATATAAACTATCAGAAGCCATACACTTGAGGAAGGAGAAAAATTTCTCTAGTCCAAATGTCTGTCCTTTCTTGATGTCCAGTATGGTCGCTTCCTGGAAGTCATTGTAAAGCGGTGGTCGGAACTTCTTTTCGAGTCCATAGCTGTAGAATCGAAAGAGCGATTCAATTCCGTAACGCAAGCTGCAACAAACGAATAGAGAAATATTTTGAAAAGATCAACTCGTGTTCCGCATCCTCCAAGGCAAACTTTCGGAACTCGTTGTACATGGACCGATTGAAGTTGTCACGTAAAAACAGCGACCAGAAACGATAGAGCGTGTTCATCTTCAGTTTACACACATATCTGGAGGGTTTTTCCGAATAGGACTTACTTCCGGGATGTCGTAACCAAGAGCTTCGCGCTGTTTTTTGCATTGTGCCCTCCATTCAGTGTAAACCTTAAATGAGAAAATGGTGTAGAGTTTTAGCTTTATCCAATCAACCTTTTGTTCAAAACCATTCTCTTGAAACAGAGATACGGAGGGATGCGACGGAGGAAGGACACTAACAACCGCGGACTGCTTTTTGTTGACCGCTTCCGAAGTTGACGGGACACCGCCATTTGGCATTTCGTCATCGCTAAAATTGTACAATAACTGAAAATATATCTTTGAACAACTTTATCGAAGTAGTTTTGGATCGAACTCCGAGCACCCAGCCAATTGGCATGACCTATAAAAGTAAATAAATACCCTGCCATTTTCAAAAAAATGATTTACGAGTGTATTTTCCTTGTTCCTGTTGTATCTGGCTTGCTTCTCTCTAGCATTCAAAGGGTAGAACCTTTTGACAGCCTGTCCCCTCTCCTCTCGTTTGGCCACCGGGCTCTTCGGCTGTTCGAATAAAAAGTCGAGTAAACTAACTCTATGCCATGATCAATACAATTGAGGCATTTGCTGCCGCTCTTTCCATGGCCTTTTTTGTCCAAACCGAGGCCGATGACGTCGTATCACTTCCCGATGCCCGTTCCAACTCCTCTTCATCAGCCTTCCCCTCGTCTTTGCTCGTCATTTGTTGATCAATGATGCACTTGTTGTCCTAGAACGAACATAGGTACATACACCTTCACATAGACAAAAGGCAAGGTACCGTTGTCTGTGAACTCGCGACTTTGGTTGACCATAAATCTTCCTCGTACTTGCGCAAAGTGTGCTCCATTTCTTTGTTGAGATGTTCGAATTTTGTCGCATCTACTCGTTTCCCATCAGCACTCTTTTTGTTTCCAGAAGGCGGCGTCTGAGTCACGATAATGAGTTTGTTGCAGAGAGTGTCATCCAAATCTTCAGCTTCCTTATCGACTCTAAAATTATTTATTCCAGAATCAATGGACACTCGAATTCTCTTGCTTTGATTCGCCGTCCAATTTGTTCGCGGATTCTAATTCTGAGTCGAATTGAAAATCCAACTCAGCTGACGTAGCCTGCTTTTGAGATCCGATGCCACCCGTTCGGTGTCCCTTTTTGTTGCGTTTTGTCCGCACCTCTTTCCATTCTGCCTCATCATCTTGCTGCTCATTTGATGGTGCAGCTGAATGTGTCAAGGTTGCAGAAGTCTCAGATGAATCCTGAGAATTTGCAGCAGAGCTTTTACTTTCGTCGTCCTGTTTGTTTTCGGATGAATTGCTAGAAGATTATGATGACCCAAATTATATCCTTTAATTGAAAAGAGAACCTGCTCAGCGTGGAATCTCTTCTTTCTTCTTCTTTTAAATCTTCAAAAAACTTTCGATCTTTCACCTCCTCCACGGCAGTAGACTTTGCTTCCCCTTCGAAATTATGTTTTGCTTTCGATTGTGTACTCGCACTATTCGGTTCCCCAGTGATAGGGGTTGTGTCCGACGGACTTGGGGACTCCGCACGGGGCACCCTTCCGTCAGCAACAGGCGAGTTTTCAGTCCCAGTATGAGTCGTAGATTCCATGAGAGGCCATTGCACAGGGTTCATCCGAGGCCGAATCTTAAAGTTGAGAATGGGAACATTAGGCGAAATTGCGACTTAACTTAACTACCTTGAACTCATCCTCATTTAATTCCACTTTTTCGCTGTCACGCAAACAATTTATGATGAAGTTCTGATCGAGTGTAAGTGAGCGCACACGAGGAAAGCTTGCGACCAAGCTCAGCGGCAAAAAACCCTCATTATCCATTTTGCGACGTAAAAAGAAATCCTTCTGAAGATTGTCTGCGGAAAAGTAGTACTCGCTGAAACATAGCAAATTTCACTCCACTTTGGAATATGCAATTACATCTGTGCCTGCACCAGATCCCTCAGCTTAGACTCATCGACAGATACAAATGGGTTGGCGGGCTGAGGTGCAAAGATGGTATTTGGTGGGAATTGAGCAGTTATGACTGCCGGAGCAAATTGGGCAGCAGCAGTTGTGGGGATATGGTCGGTTGTAGCAACCACCACAGCTGTGGGTGGAATCGAATTGGAGGCAGCAATCGGAAATGAAATTAGCCCAGTGGGGGAAAGAAGTGATGTCGGCGGAACAGAAGGCACTGTGGCGGCAGTAACGACCGTTGGCGAAGCAGTTTGCACGATTGCCGAGTTCGCAGAGATGTTCAACTGCTGGAGAGTAGCTGATTCTGGGCGAGGCACCAAGTCCGGCTGTTGAAGTGCTTGTGCTGGTTGTATGGAGGCCGCTGCCGCGGCAGCTGCTTGCAAAGTGGGAGGCGGTTGCGCAATCAAATAACCCGCCGCCGGATGACGAAAACTAAAGCAGCAAGACTGACTAAACAGATAAAAACCGGACTATATTACCTAGCCAAAGCAATTCTATTCTGCAGTTGGTGGATGTAGCTCGGCATTACGGTTGCTGGGAACGCAGGGCTGTTGTCCGTAGGCGCAACAACTCCAAGTGACGGATCAAATGGAGGCACTGACGAAATTGCGTAATATTGGCTTAAATGGACCATCCATTATTAGATGTTTATTGCAACTGCTTTTATTACGAATATTGATTCTCCATCATTTCCATATAATCGAAGCCTTCCTCAGCACCCGCCTCTTGAACCTATTATATAAATATGCACATCGATTAGGAGTTGAAAAAACAACCTACCTCGTCCCAATCTGGCAACGGCCCCCGGGCCCGTCTCTGTGCAATGCTCAAGGGCGGCGGAGCATTTGGATGGTGATTGTTGTTTCTCGGTTGCCAACGTTCGTTGCGTTGGTAAAATGTATTCCCTGATCGCCTGTCTCTGTCGTCCTCTTTTGCGCCACTTGAATTTGACGGTCCCCCATTTTTGTGCCAATAATCGGCACCACCGCCAGATCGCCTGTGTCCATCAATTGGGCCTCCGCCTCCACTCGGCCGATATGGCGGGCGCGTTCTCGGCCCATTCTGTTGCTGGTGGGGACGCGCTGCCCCGGAGGTAGTTGCCCACTGTGTCCCATTGGCAACTGGATAGCCTTGGTTTCCAGAATTCTGTCCCTGTTCCTCGTTTCTTCTTGCACCGCGATAACCAACGCCATTTCCACCGACGTTGTTTCGAGGTCCATTGTATGGTGCGCGTGGGTTAGTGCGAGTCGGAACTTGACTGTTAACCGTGGCCATATTGTTACTATTGTTTGTCGTCTCTGTCTGTACTGGCGTCTGGACTCTTTCGGTTTCCGGTCTCTCTTTCTGATTTGGCGAGTGCCTGTTCTGCTGATCGGTTTGATGCTTTGATTTGGTCGTACTGTTCTTCTTCCAGCCCTGTGAACCAAAATGCTGATAGTAGTATCCGTTCGAAGTGCCGTCGAAATACCTGCCATAAAATGTCAATAAACAACGTTTAAGTCGCAACCACTGTTTAATTCTAACTTTAAACACCAAAATCGAATTCTGCTTCCATCCCAATAATCAGTTTAGCCCCAAAAATAATATTCAGTTTAACGTTTTATAGAAAATCCCCAAAATTAATCTGAAACAATATTTATAAAGAAAATATTCGATTTCGTTACTATTTAGTAATGGCTAAATAATGCATGAAAAGATCAATGAAATAATGGCCATGATAAGTCAAACGGAGGAAACAACAACATCCAATATTTGGATTATTGCGTAGTGCAGTGTAAAGGAGTGCTAGCGAATGGCTGAAAAAGTTGCATCCGAGTGAAGTGGGTAGAGAAACGAGCATTGAAGATTGGAGAGGGACTGAGTGCTGAATGGAGGAAAAAGAAAATAGTGGTGTAATGGGCAACCACAGAACTGATGTGAGATGGAAAGACTAGCAGTGGGTTGTGACATGGCTGCGAGGAAAAGCAAACCAATACCTTCCTGTCGCTGATAATTCAGCAAAATAAATTCCCCAATACCAAGAGCTGGAGAAAGAGAAAAAAGAAAAAGATAACGTCTCGCTCAACTATAAAAATTGGTGGAATCCTTTTTTGTTCTTCCATGTGTGGAGAGAGGAGCTCGCATGCGAGCGTAGAGCTGGATGGGTGATGCTGAATCTGTACCTACTTCTACTTGTTCTCTCCAATTTCTTTCACAGAGTACAAGTTGGCTATGAATTTGAAAGAACGGCTGAAAAAGACTGAGTGGAGCCTGTTAGGGGAGCAAGAGTGGATCTGACACCAAACTAAGAGATGTTTATTATTATTCACTCACAATTCTGCCACGCAGATAGAGTACTATTTACCTATAGTTGGTAACACTTTAGAGTTTAGATGTAGCAGAATATGAAAGGCCCTTTTACCTATGAGCGTAAAACCATATAAAGGTGAAAAGGAGGTAACTATTTGATACGGAGTTTGCTTAACCGGCCAAAAACTACGAATTCTTTTTGAAAAAATTTGGGAGATAAACAAAAAACTCGATGAAAAAATTTAAAATAATCGAATCAAAAATTTTGAACCAACCAGTAATCCTGGTCTTGTGACTGCGTCTCGCTTTGTGTGCCATTCACATCTCTCTCGTTCTTTGCCATTTCTGTTTCAGACTTCTTTTCATGGGCACTTCCGCCGTTCTTTTCTTCCTTGTCCCTGACTGCCCTATACTTTGATGAAGTTTCGGTTCGTTCTGGTACTTTTTTTGAGCCCTTTGACTCCTTCCCAACTGAAGCGCTGCTTTTCTTGTTTGCCATAATCGCATCACGTCGTTCTTCTCTTCTTTCCTGATCTCGTTCACGTCTCTTTTTGGAAAATTCTCTGCCCGTGTTATAATCCACAACGATGTCCACTTTCTTCCAGTTGTTCTTTAGCACTTTCTTGTTTCCACCACCTGGACTCAGCAGCTCAGGTGAAGCTGCATCGTTTTCAACCTAAATATTGGTCAAACCGGTCAATTAGGCATTAATTTTTTGCTACTACAGTGGAGGTAATTTTGGACGCTGATCATAAATCTGAACTCGAATTTTGCATGTTTAATTAATTTCGACAAAATTGTGAGATTTCACTGGAACCTTACTTGGCATATAATTTCGTCTAAAATTATAGTTAAATCGGCCTGATTTTGGTTTCTCTCTTCGACTCAGCTAGTTGAGCGCTGGATAATCTAAACTTGTCGGTTCTTTTAGCAATGGTCTGACCATTGCAACTTGTTACTGAGCAATTTCACAGTCATTGGATATGCAGAATCTGTGTTCAGATCCATGATCAGCGTACGAAATTACCACTAATTTGACTTAAAATTTTTCATGTCGCTACCACAACTCTGCACCTTTCTAAATACGAATTCTGAGTCCAACCTCATTTGTTGTAGCCTCAGATTTAGTTTCCGTCTTTGGCTTTCGCTCATTTGGATATCGAGATGCTTTCTGCATTTTTCCCACGGCTGACTTAGATAGGTCAGTTTCTTCGTAGTGAGTTGCAACGTCCAATGTGGGCCAATCTTCCGAAGCCTTTTCCGAATTCGTCTTATCCTCAGGATTTACAACTGCCTTTCCGGTCTCAGTGTAGGAATTATTGCCTGTGTCGCCAGAAACAATTTTGGCAAATGAGAATTTGGCGGACGAGTTGACGGGATGCCTCTCGCTCATCAAGTCAGTAGTAACAACAGCTAAGATCTTTTCAAACTGGAACCCGAATAAAAGATGCAGACAATTTTTCTGAAAATTAAATGCATTTTTAATTGAAACCGCGCCCCATCAAAATCTCAAAATGTGGCAGGTCGATGGGAGGCTAAGGAAGAAGAGAAATGGGCAGAGAATAGCGAAATAGTGTGGAGAAATAAAATTGAATTTAAATAACTATTATTGATGCGTGATCAGTGAGCGGAGCGGTGCGCGAGTTGGGATTTAGTGGTCCAAGTTGATCAATATGGGTTATCGGAGATCACGAAAATAAAGTTAATTTTGCAGTGTGGCGCGGTCTAAGTGCACGCGTGGAGCAGTGCAGTGCACAAGTTGGGATCAAGCGGTCCCAAGTTGAACAAAAATGGGATATTGGGTCAAAAATTAATGTCAAATGCGTTGATGATAATTGATGATGATTATTAAAGTGCGGTGGCTAGGGGAATATATACATTAACATTGTGCATTAATAAAAATTAAAAAAAACTATTTACCCATGTTTACTTATTATTATTTATTAATTATTAGTATCTTTATTCTTTATTTTTTAGATTTTTAGTTTTTACTACCAATAATAAAATAATAATAATTAATAAATAATAAGTAACTACAAATAGTAAATACTACTATGTACTTAGGTATTAAATAGAGTACTAGTAAATAGTATAGGTATGTGCCAATGTACCTAATCGACAAAAGGCCAAAACCAATAAAAATCCTCATTATACTAGGTATCTTCTATCTTTATTATAGTATTATTACTTTATTTTTAAATTTTTATTACCACTGCCTCTGTACCTGTAACTCAATTGTTAGGCTTAATTATTTTATTTTAATAATGTTTTTAGATAGTATTAATGTAATACCTAAAGAAATTAGAAATTATCATTAATTATTATGCTAACAGCATCACCAAAACAGGATTATGTCACTGTAGGTTTTATTATAATAAATAATAATATATAATAAATAAATTAATTAATAAATAATATTTGTAATTTTTCTCATATCATTCAAAATTTAAAAGAAAAATGTTCAACAGATCCTGGCCATTTATGATGATCCACCAACGCCTACTCAGATTGAGGCAAATTTCAACAGATCGGACTCCAAAATTTCTATCTCCGTAAATGGTTGTCAGGAATCAAGAGTCAATTCGTCAAAATCTGGTATTTAATTTATAAATTCTTTTTTTACCAAAATTTTTCAGCCTTTAATAAATTATCAACTAAGGACGATCAAAAAAAGTCAATATCTATTTTGAGAAATTCATCTGGAAAACCTGGAAGAGAAACTCACTCAGTGCACTTTAGTTCACGTAAGTTTTGTCTTTCTTTTGTCTCATAGTCATGACTCTGTTATGATTTCTTGCACATGCTTAATGAGTTTGGTGTTGGACCCTAAACATTTGAGTATACCCCTAAAGTGTTACTCCTCATAATTTAGAGCCGCCATTACTTCCCACCACAACTGCATTATATTCTACACAACAAAATTTGAAACGAGAAAATATTCGAAAATCACGGATAACCGACTCCCTTATGGAATGTAAGGAATCAATCGAGAATGAAATGAAGCAGAAATGGTCCGGCTTTGACCCATCAATTTACAAATTACAGGTGAACAAAATTTATCCATTATTATATGGTATATTGGTTACTACTCATACAGAGAATCGTTCTTTCGCCTGAAGGACAAGATTTGAATTTTGGATTGGAGGTTGGCAAAACATATATTTAGAATGGAAATATACAAAATATAATGGTTTTGAAAGATATCTGCTGTGCCCGATCACAGCCATCCAAATATTCTGTTGGCCGTGGAAGTTCGGGCAATTGAAGAAAAGGGTCGAATTGCTGTGGATGGGAGGTTGCGAGTCGGTGACCAGATAGTTGAAATCAACGGGATACCTATCGCCAAGGTGGTTTTAGCCAAAACTACTCATAACAGTCAAATTTTACAGGTCTCTTTGGCGAGAGCAAGGCTTCATCTGCGGGAATTGCAGACTGTCGCTGAGCCAAATTTAACGTTTTTCCGTCGCACAATTCAAACAAAAAGCAAGCAAAATTCGCTGAAAATAACTCCAATTCTGAGTGCACTTCAACAAGGAAACACGTCGCAAATCGGCCAAACAAAAACTATTTATCTCGTGAAAGGTAAAAATGGGGTATATTTGGGTGTCTGAACATTACTCCGAGCTTATTTCACGTTTGCTTCAGAGGATGGTGGTTTCGGATTCACGTATGCAGGAAGGGAGTCATTCTCCAACGAACAGAAGGAATTTCTTTATTACGTAAAAAGTGTGCGAGAAAGGTGTCGAGAGCAGGGATTGGCAGTCGGCGATAGAATGCTGGAAGTATTAGCTGTAAGCAGACGCGGGGTTTTTGTTTCATCTTCAGATCGACGGCCAATCGCTTGCGACGTTGGTGCAGGCCCAGGTTACCGCTCTGCTGAAGCAAAAGTCTGTCGGGGATCGTGTGGCCCTGTTGATCAGTCGCAACACTGAAACCGGCGCGAAGGAGTGTGAAAAAGTCCCAAATACTAAAGACAGCAACAAGCCAACCGCGTGTCCCCAAGAACAAATTTGGCGGGAACTCAAAGCTCAATTCGATGCAAAATCCGATTTGGAGCTGATTTGCCTGGACATCCCTTTGAACGACACTCCCGGAGCCGGTTTGGGCGTGTCGCTGAAGGCTCAGCGGGTGGGGACGACTGATGCGGGACTCTATGTGCGCAGCATCCTGCATGGATCTGCCGCATTCAAAGATGGCAGGTTGCGAGTGGATGACAGGCGAGGGAGGGAAAGGGTATTTTTATTCTAGAGTTTGTTCCCCTTCTAGACTTGTTGGCGTCGAGGATCGAAATCTGCTCCAGTGTCAGCTAAATGGAGAGGCCCTCGAGTCGTTTATGCGCGTAATTTCGCAAATGCCGCAGTGGAAAAAGACCATCAGGCAAGTGGGCGAGTGCACGAGAGAAGATTCCGTGAACAAAGAACACAACTTCTTCCAGACTGTTCATCGTTAGGAAATTGCCGGCGACGGGCCTCTACAGTCCCTCCAGTTCCATGTGCAATGCGCGGCGTGGCAGCGACAGCGACCTCAGCCAGATATCCACAGCCATCACCTTCGAGAGGGAGACAAATGCGCGAAGGTCCATATCTGAAAAGCGGATAAACAAGTCGAGCAGAGATCCTTCTCGGCTCCGAACCTACCAGCGGATTGTGCACCAGCGTCAGATTAGCGGTGAATCGTAATTTTTCAATTTAAATATCTGCGCCCTTCAGCCCCAATTCTTCCTCCAACCCAAAATCGATCGCGACGTTCACTCTACGACTCGGGAACCATTCGTCCGGATGGAGATTCATCGCCTAAAGAGACGAAGGCGAAAAGACACCAAAGACCGAATACAGTTTTCTACGTTGATGATGAGAAGCAAAAATGTGTTGTCGAAGCTGTCGATTTTGCGAGGAAGAAACCACCCAATCGGCTTTCTGACTTCTTTGGTGGATTACGAAAGGAAAAGGAAGGCGCGAATGAAAAACAACAGGGTTCGTCGCATCGGTTATTAGTCTGTGAACCATTAATTCTTGAAAATATTCAGTTTTGACGCCATCGACACTCCCTCGAAGTTGCACTTCGCCCAGCCGTTATCTGGACGATACCACTGGACAAATTCAGCAGCCGCAGATCAGAGAGTAATTTTAGCGTCGAAATAACGAGGATTTATTTGATTGAAAATTTAGTAGTTCCCAAAAGAACTCGCTTCCGAGCAGCATTTCACAGCCAACTTCACTGGCGTCAGTCGGCAGAGAAGAGGATAAAAGTGAGTGCTGACACGCATTTTACCAACGGAAACGATGCGCGTTTAGATGGCAACGCGATCGACGGAGTAGAGCCAAAGCAATCCAAGCCTAGGAGGGCTTCTCTGGGAAATGGACTGCTGAAGTTGTTCGGAAAGGGGAGGGAGTCGAATGGGGGAGACTCGGCGGCCAAAGGCAGAGCTGAAGATTATTCGAGGTGGCTGACGGATTGCCGGTCAACCAATTTTGTCAGTTTCAGCAGAGACCAGTATCCCCCGCAGCCGTTTGTCCGGCCGGACCACCGTCCCCCGCCGCCGCCTTACCGTCCGCAAATGGCGCATTCCAGTTTCTACCCAGCCAATCCGAACAGCCACTCACTGGTCTGGTGTCCATCGCCATTTTTCGTCCCGTTGTCCTTGTCCACGCACATCGTCCTTTTCAGTCTTGCACTAATCTCGGCCAAGTGGCCGCCTCCACAAGCACTAACCAATTCGTACAAACTCGCCGAACATTTGTCGGGTACACGTTCCCTTTCAAGCGTTGACAAGAGTGGGACCACCATTCCGCACCTTTTCAGCGCTCCGTCCCCGCCTTCGGCCATTTCGGGCCACTCCCCTCCATTCCGGTCTGGGCAAGACGGAGTGCACCACTGGCGCGAAGGCGGCTTCGACAGCCCTGCGCCGCCGCCGCACCAATTTGCGCATATACCCCGGCAGAAGCATCCAGCCCAGCGGCATCTGGAGTCTGCTATTACGACTCGTCAGTCACCAGCAGAAAATATTGTTTGAGTTCACCAATCCCAGATTCAATTCGTGGTTCGCTCCCCGTGGTGGATCAGCGCGTCTTTTCGGCCGATTTTAGTCAGCAACAACCGCAGTGGCAATCACTTCCGAGAAAGAGGC
The DNA here is from genome assembly GCA_013357305.1 of Radopholus similis. NCBI lineage: Eukaryota > Metazoa > Nematoda > Chromadorea > Rhabditida > Pratylenchidae > Radopholus > Radopholus similis. The sequence continues at coordinate 15,664 of VAHH01000013.1, forward strand.
AACAGCGCAAAGGCAAGCCAAATCCGTCGGCCGTCTTCTACGATTATGGCGCAGATTGGGTCGTTCGCTGCTGAAACCCATTCTCCTTATTCTCTCTCACTTCTATTCCCAGCTTTTCCCGATATCCCATTCCAATTTAATTCCCACAAATCCATATCACACTCAATCCTTTAATAATGCGTTGTGAGCTTTCCAACTGTAGATTTTTGTTTCACTCTACAATGCCTTCATCCCTCTCCCTCATTCCATCCACATGGCGACACATTTGTGCATAAAGAGCAGCCACTTCCAGACCAATCGCCGCCACTCCACACGTTAACATCCCCGTTCCAGCCGCAGCCCTTTTGTGTGAATGGGCGCTGATGTATTCATTCTCCCGCGCCCTCTGATCATCGCAACGGGCGCGGCATACTTTTCTAGGTCATATCTCGCTCCGGTCAACTCCAGTCCGATTCCAAAAATGCCCTTGTCCGCCAGGAATGCGTTTTCGCTGCTGGCTGTTTTGTTTCTCGTGCCTCCGACGACCGTACGCTCCCAGCTGGCCGCCGTGTATTCGAACGTGTCGCGCGTCGGAGACTGCGCTAGTTGGAGCAGCTGGGGTGGGCCATTTCCCTTAGCAGGGTTGTGAGACCCTTCCCAAAACCGATAACAGGCCCATGCGTGTGGCCAGACCCCGTCAACAAGGTGCCGCATCCCCCTCAAAATGTGAAGTTGCCCTCTCCCTCTAGCGCACCTACCTGGAACAACTCACTCCTGTCTGCCAGGTGAGATCGTTTTCTGCCGCAGATTCTCCTCCCAACCCTGACAGGGCCATTGGTTTTACAAATTTCTCGGGACGCGCTACTCGCCTGCTTTGGACAGCTTCTTCGCCTATTTCCGCCAATTGCTGCACGACCCTCGGCCCTGTGGCATGTGCTCCTACAAACAGAGCTGCGGATTTGGTTGGTGCAGATTGGATGGACAGATAAAACGATTGGCCAAATGTGCAGGCGGACCACTGAAGTGCCATTTGAGTCCTTTCGAGTGAGGGATTAAAGAGGCAGAGAGGACTCAGTATTCACGCTTTATTCCAGGGTTCCCGGCGGAAGGGCCATTGTGCCCTTCTTTGTTTCGGAGAAGGTTCGTGGTGGGCAGTTGAGAGTTTAAAATGTTATTCTATATTAGGTGTGCGGGCGTCGCGATTTGCGTGGCGTAGACCAGTCGATGAGCTGCAAGTTGGACTACGACATGTTGATGGCGAACGGGGGGGAGTGCAAGTAACGGGCGCCAATCAACGATATTCCCCCACCACAACATTGCCAGACTTTGGCCCTCGCCCAGGGTGGACCTGAGCTCCGTGGAGCCGGGATTCCGCCAGCAGATCGAAGCGCTGGGCTGGTACTCTTGCACGCCGGACAAGCGGGCGAAGCATTGTCGCTGCTGCTGCTTCCCGTTCCGCCCCAACCCGGTGACATTCGAGTGCGAGCACATCAAGGGGGCTCCACCCGCTCCCGGAGAAGAGGGCGCTGGAGACATCTGAGACACAATGGGTGCAATTTGCGGATTCTTTTTGTCAGTGAATCGATTAAAAGGTTAAGTAAATGTGGATCTTGAATGCCGAATGCTTAAAAATAGATCCCCCTAATTGCATTGGCACCGCTAGATCCTAGATGCAACTCTGTTCCACAACTCGTAAACAATCGAATAAAATAAACTGTCGCCGGATCTGCCCTTCTCTCAGCCCTCCTCCTGCCGCTCCCTGTCCCTGCCCTCCCTCTCGTCCACCACCGTCACCCGCGCCTTCCTCCTCCCCTGCGGGGTCCCCGGGTCGTGGATACCTGCCCAAAAAGGCGGTATTATTGGGATATTTTTTTGCGCAAATTGAACCCCGCTCATGGTTCGCCACAAACTCGGCCACTCGTCCCGAGCTGCCCGAGTCCCTTCGGCGCAAAATGGGCGTCAGGGCCGGGGGAGTCGTGTCGCGCCGTTGCTCTGCTTGTGCGCCCTCCCCCGCAGAAGAGGCTCCCTCCGCCCCTCCATTCCCGGCGTCTTGCTTTTTTATCGCGGGACTGCGTTTCCTAGGACATGGCACTAAAATCCTCAGACCCAATTCCGCCCACCGGAAACTGTCGCGAATCATATCGCGTGCCGGTTCCAAAAAGCGCAACGATTTCCGCCTGGCGCCCGATGGCTTCTCCTTGTTATTCGAGTTGGCGGCTGCCCCCGTACAATAGACCTGCGCCAGTTCTTCTCAATTACTCGGTGCCCCACTTCCCCAAATTTCACACATTGATTTCCGTTCTGTTCGTGCGCAGCTTATCCTGAAATGTGCGACCGAATTACCTCCACTCACATTTGCAAATCTGGCCCTTACCCGGATTCGCATTTCTGCGAATTTTTTGGGTTTTGTATTTTGTTTAAGGGCGGTGATTATCAATTCAAATGATAATACATTTTGCCATAACCCATAATTAAGGATGCCTATTTCATCCCCTCTCCCCTCTCTCGTAGTAACTTCATAGACTGACTCTAAGCCTCCAAATGTCTTATTTTTGATGCCATTGTTCTTATTTCGGAATTTTTCCGATCGGACCCCTGTTTTAGCTAGCTATTACCAGAAATGAGCGAACAACCGATACCCGGAGGAGAGTACGCTAACAGAATGCACCATCTTCCCACACTCATTCCATCACTTGGCCAGGAGGCACTCCATTTTCATCCCCTTGATGCGAAATAAACTCGTCATCGTCATCGCCCTCCGGATCTTACAAGGCGCCGTGCAATGCGCAAGTAGCTGTCGTCCGTCTGGATGACTAGGTCCCGCTTCTCGGCCCTCTCCGGGTACGCCCTGTTCAACAGATCCTCCAAATCGGGGTCATCTCCGAGTGTGGCCGCCAGCGACTCGGACCGTTCCCGCTCAAAGTGCATCTCGTCATCGTCATCGCCCTCCGGATCTTGGCAGGGCGACTGGAATGCGCCCAAGTCGACAGTCGAAAGTTCGGTCTGGGTCCCAATGTCGCACACGTCCGGGACGGGAACGGGCGAGCACTGGGTGCCGGATTCCGCGGGCGTTCCCTCCGTCTCGAAACTCATCGCGTCCCTGCCCTCGCGCGAGAACAGCAGCCGTTTGTGCCGCGCCACCACGCCCTCCTGCTGGTCCTCCTCGTCTTCGGAGGGAAACCTGCCAAAAGTGGACGCATGTCCACAGAATGTGTCCGCCCACATTGTCTGCACTGAGCGGGAACTCTCTTGCGTGGTCTGTGCCGCCCTCGACGTGCCCACTGCCCACTCCGGCGGGTCCAGTGCCCTCTCGGCCGTCTCGATCAGTGCCCCGGTGTCCGTCCCTTTGTTCTAAACGTTCGCGGGCACCTTCCCCTGGACCGTCTCCACTTCTCAGTTCTCACACTGGCGCTCGGCCTCAGCTGAGTGCCTCTGCTCTCCTTGCTCCTCGCCTCGGTGCCCACTGCCGCCTCCCTGGTCTGCCTGTCCCGCCACTCCGTCCACTCCTCCATCTTGGGTGCGTCCAGTTCCGTCTGTGCCTCTCTGCAGAGAACGGGCGGAGTGGGGGAAGGGGCCAACCGGTGCAGATGCTGCCCAATGAAGCTGTGGCAAAGGTGAGTGGGAATGGGAGGGCGAGTGAATATGAATAATAATAACCTGGTCGGGTCCATCGGCAGCGAGGTGGCATCCGAAACGGAGTCGACGGAGTGGGAGCGCGTCAGTGCTGAGACCCACTCCTCGTCGCCGCTGTGTTTTGCCCTCCGGGACTGAATCCAAATCTCCAAATGTCTCGATTGGACTCCCTCCCGGACCTTTTCCCCCTCCGACAGCCCCGCCGCCATGTCCCGCATCTCGCCTGCCACATCGGTCTGCACGCATTTCGTGTTGGTCGGACGCAGCACTCGCTCGTAGGTCTCCGCCTTATGTTTTATTCGCATCCCCCAATCCCCCATTCTCGCTGACCAGGCTCTCCAACTTCACTTTCTGGTTGTCGCTTATGCATAGCGGGGCCAACTCCCGCAAGTACCACGGCTCTTTGGCCAGCAGGTCGGCTACAATGCGCTCCCTTTCCCCCGCATCCGACACGTTCTGCAGCGCCTTCTGATACTCTTTCTGCGTTGAAGTGGGATTAATGGACCAATGCGCGGCTTCAATTCGATTGCCTGCATCCGGATGAGCATCCGGTACAGCCACTCCTCCATCTTGATTTGGATGCTGCAAAATCCGCATTTAGAGCAAAGCATTCGCTGATCACGAATCTGACTCAAAAGTTTTCACGTGCTCTTCGACAAACATTTTTGAAATGGTATTGGATCAGCGTCCTTAATCCTTATTCCTTACACCGAGATCAGCATTGAGACGCAGGAGAGGCCGAAAATGACGAAGATAAACATGAAGATGAGCATGTACGGGTGGTCGGGCACAACGTCGCCTAGTCCGATTGTGAGGCACGAGATGCAGATAAAGTAGAAGCTGAAAGGGGGAGGACCAAACGGTTCAGGCGTCCCCAGTGTTGTGAGCCTACGACGTGAAGTAGGACCATCTGAAGGGGAAAGGGAACCAAGCACTCGGACGCTGAACAAAGTGGTGACCTGCTCTCCCAGAGGAGGAAAATGCCCGCAATGGCGCAAACGTAGCCGGAGACCATGGACAGGGCCAGCCAGACGGGGATTGTCCTTTGCGGTTGGGAGTTCACCGTTGCGTCCGATCAGCCCTTCCTTCACCTGCTCTCTAACGGCTCTCGGTCCTCCTCCTCGCCTGGCCTTTCCGCCCCTCCTTTCTCAAGGTCCCTGTCCCTGCGCTTGGACCGTTTCCGAGCGAAGCGCACGCTCTGCCTGTAGCGAATCCACCGTTCGCTGAGCCATCTGGTCATCCGCTTGCTGGTCTCAAATCCACCGTTGCGCGGAATTGGGTTCAAAGCTACCTGGTTCAGGATGGCCAGCACCTGAATGTGACTTTTGTTGATGTGCCGGTTATCCCCACAAGAGACCAGGGGAATGCCCACGATCGCGTACAGAATGCTCAGCGCCTGTCCCGGCTTGGTGCGGGGCGTGATGTTGCCGTAGCCGATGGTGGTGAACACTGTGCCCACTGCCAACAAAGAGAGCTGCTCAACTAATCGCCTCCTCCTCTTGCCTGTTACCGTAGAAGAGTGCGCCCAGGTAGTTCCACTCTGCAATGGACTTAGGTATATTACATCATTCTCATTTGCGTTCCTGTCCCCCGCCCACCTAGAGCCTCCGGCGACTTTGTGTGCGCCAGCTCCTGCTCGAACTCTGCCAGAATGCCCCTGGAGCGGGTCCACGTCTCCTTCTCCTGCCACTGCCTCGCCCTCGTGCCCATCGCCCTGCCCAGTCTCTGCAGAGTGCGGTCCCTCAGCCGGTTCAGAGCCGCCCTTTCGTCGCTGAGCACTCGCTTCTCGTTGTCGCATTCCAGCCAGAAGAAGAGCAGCGCCCCTAGGAGGGCGTAAAGAACGAGCAGCAGGAACGGGGCGAAGTAGCGCAGCGGGGAGTGGTGGTAGAAGTGCTTCGCGCGGCCAAAGCAGCTGCTGGCCACCAGCGGGTGCTCGGAGGCGATAGGGCTCAGCGGTGGCGGGGAGAAGGTGGCGCTGTGCTGAATGGAATGGAAGGAGCGGTTGGTTGGTGGCCCGTGCCCGCAGTACCTCCGTCCCCTCTCCCTCCCACAGGCCCAGTTCCGGCGGCCGACTGGACGGGCCCACGCTGCTGGCCACGTTCTCGTAGCGACTCAGCGAGGGCGAGTGCCACTGCTGCTGGCCCTGTAATACAATATTCTTTTGTTATTACTGAATTTTTACATACATACTAATTAAAATTTAAAACTGATACACTCAAGTATATTGCTGACTTGAACCTCATTTCTAAGCATCACTTTAATTTCAGACTCGAATTCTTATTACCTCATCGCCTTCCTCGGCGCTGCCTCCCTTTGCACTGGACTCACTCTGCTGCTGAGGCTGAGGCTCCCTCTCCGGCGGCACTTCCAGCTCCGCGCTTTGCGGGTTGATGAACACAGCCATATCACACTCACGGACGGCGGACGGGGAGGAATGCGGGGGAGAGATTGGACTCGGAATGGACCGGGATCAGATGGCGACGGCCGATCGCTGGCTGGAGAAGGGCCATAAATTGGCGTTAATGAGCGGGACAGTTGGCGCCTGGCGGCGGATATCGATGGGTCGGAGGGGACCCATCGACGGCGATAGCGGCCGTAAAGAAGGCGTGGCGATCGAAATTCGGAGGGGATTTGACAACAACAGAGGGAGGGATGGGCAGTGATGCGTCATGTGAGGGTGAAGAGGAAGGAATGCGGTGGTGGCTAACTTTTGCAGACTGATTTATTGGCCACCAAAATATGTATGTTTGTGCGGCACAAGATAGACGATCAGGGCAGCGAATACTTGCGCTTGGCCAGGCCTGTCCCGCCAGGCGACCTCTGCTTCCGCTCGGCCTGGGTCGCACTCCGGTTGTCGGAGGAGGTCCTCCGGGGCCATAGCCCCCGCTGGACATGCCTCCTCTCCTGGCTGTGTGTGAACACTTGCGCCACTCTACGCCGAAACGCGGCCGAAGATAGGCACAGCAGAACGCAATTCAGCGTTTTGCCGAGTATGACCAGAAAGCAGGTGAACGAGCCAACGGTCTCCCAGACGGGGCTTCGCCGCGGAGACACGACCAGATTGGCGAGCAGCACCAGCGCAGAGGGGCCCTATGAAAACTCGGAATTGGTGCTTCACAGCCGAACCGCAGGGTGAACCTGGGTCAGCGTGAAGCAGGAAACGATCGCTGCAACTCCCACGGTGACACGGTGTTCGGCTTGACTCTGCAAAGGGAATCGGAATTGGAAAAGGGAATGCGGTGACGAAAGGCTGAAGACATTTGCCTGGTCGGTGCCGCTGCGGGCAAATGAGCCCGCCACTCTGCAGCTGGTCCATGCGGGGTTGGCGCCCAGCGAGGAGCTGCGTTTTCGGCGGATCAGTCGCTGCGAGGATGAATTGGGCGGCGGCGGGGTGGTTGCATCAGGCAGACGGAATGAGCGCGTGCGAACGGCAACCAGGAGGGCGGCGTTCAAGAACAGCATCAACAGAACGGGGAGCTGCGCGAAAAGGTGTGAGGGCGGCTGCTGTCCTTGTTTGCCTGGGGACTGACCACCACGACCAGAAGGGCGTTGGCCGCCATGCTCCAGCGGACGTAGAAGCGCAACGGATGGGGAGTGCGGTTGGTGTGGTTTCCTGGCCAACTAAACGCAAAAGGGATAAGATTCTGTTGCGCCGTCCAGCAGAATGGACAAACCTGTCCTCGAGCACGTCGAAGCACTTGCCGACCACTTGGCTGTGCCCGCACACGTATTTGAGCACACAGTGGTAGGAGAAGTGGTTGTAGGAGGTGAGCAGTCCGCTCAGCAGCACAATGCAGCACACCATGCGGCCAGTGCCGCAGCACGGTATACCGCGAGGGGGGTGTCGCAAGGAGCGGATGCCGAACAAACGGTCCGCGCAAATGGCGATGATCAGCCAGATGGCAACTGCCGAGCACCTGATGCTGAGTTGTTTAACAAATTCTCACGCTGTCGACAACCAGTTGGCAAAGGCGACAAGGTGGACACGCAGCGAGAGGTAGAGCACTCGGAAACGAGGATGCTGCCCGAAAGGGTCGAACTGGGCGAGTGCGGAGGGCAGCAGCAAGATCAGGAAAAGCATGTCACACAGCGCCAGCGCAATCAGCAGCGAATCGGAGCGACGCCGCACCGAGCCCCTTCCGCCGGGATTCAGCAACACGACCAGGTTCAGCGAATTACCGGCCAGACCGAGCATAAACAGCCAGGGGAACACGAACGCGAAGAAGAATCCCTGCAAGAGGAGCGGAGGAAGCGAGCGGAACAAGACAACACACCTCCAGCGGGGAGCCGTGCAATCGGAGCAGTTCGTACGGCAAACAGATTTGGTCGGTCATGGGCGGCAATAAAGCGGAGGGGCCCGAATCAAACGACTAAAATGGGAAGGAATTACAGAGTCCAAGCAAGTTGGCGCCGGATTTGGGGTCGTCCAAAGCGAATTAGATAGGTCCCCAACGGCCGTAGTAAACCTAGTTAGGCCGAAATGGGCGGCGGGGGTGGTGTTTTGGCGGAGCGAAAAAGGCGGGCGACAAGCAAAGGAGGAAGGCTAGCAAAGTGGAATTGCTCGAGGGATCAGGTGACGGCATAGAGGGTGTGTGGACGGGCGAGGGAAAACACCCGATGACCACTGGCTGGTCGTTCTTTCCAAAGGGCTTTGGTCACTGGCTTGGCCGGAAGGCCCTAAAGTACCCAAAGTACGTACAAACGATAGTAAGGAAAATGTGATTCACTATTTCACCGGCGGTTTTTACATATAAAGCAAATTATTAATATTTAATACGATGTTTAATTATAAATTTTGACTTATCTCGTTAAGTAGTACCTCTTATTTAAATTGTAAATGCCTATTTTTAGTCAAATTATTTTGCACCATTGATTTTTCTTTTTCCTTGAAAATTTTGTTCCTAGGTATGAAGAGGATTGATTGGTTTCAACGTTTCAAGGTTTTGACTTTAAAAGTAAAATTTTTTACAACGATTTCTATGATTTCCTGCCGTGAGGTGGGAGCGTGGGAGGTGGGAGGGACGGAGGGAACGAGGGAATTAGGATCAGGGAGTGTGGGCTTGTGGGCCTCGTTCCTCGATGGGTCGAGAATCTTGTTTGACTTATTAATAAATAATAATGATTAATGAACCTAGGCTGGATTTTACTAATTTCGAATTTTCAGCAGGAGAGAAGAAGTCTGAGATGCACTCGATTGTTCCGCGTTCACTCTGTCTTGCCAGCAGAGTGGCCCTCAACATTGTGCCACGCGCATCGCTGTCCGGAGGAAAAGAGGAAGTAATGTGGAATTGGCCAGCCGAAAGTGAGCTTAACTTACCGCAGGATTAAATAGCATACAATTCAGAATTTGACAAGCATTTCATCGATTATTTGAGTCGTCCTGAAATTGACGGATGGGAGGTTCGCAAAGGTAGGGGACGCATTTTTCAATTTCATTGAGGTTGAGATTTCAAATATGGGAATTATAAAAAGCAACGAGTTCGACTATATCAAGTAGAGCAAGTAGGCCTAAAAATATTGTTCGATCATCTAATGAATTATAGCAGCAAGGTTTTAGTACTACTGCTTCGGGTTCCTCACCCTCATAAACCCTAGAGTAATACAATTAGCCTGATGTCTTTACTAAAAAAAATTATGGGGGTAAATTATGGCTTATTCAGCTTTCACCGAGTTGGGCAATTTCGACGTTGTTCCCGACCCAAAGGTGGTCGAGGCTGGACTGCGCGCATGTCGCCGCGTGAACGACCTTTCACTGGCGGTGCGCTTTCTGGAACACATCAAGATCAAATGCGGCAGCAAGAAGGCGCGATCCATCGTTTACCCGTATATTATCCAAGAGGTCAGTGCCTGTCAAACACCAATTCTTTTCTCTTTTCAGGTGCGACCGGTACTCGACGAATTGAATATTCCTACGCCCGAAGAACTGGGTTACGACGAACCGGAACTGTTCATTCCTGATCCGGACTCCTGGTGGGAGATGAAATGGTAGGCTTCCAACACCAGCAGCGGACCACACATTGTTCGTTCTCCGGTCACAGGTACAAGGAGTACGGATACGACAAGATGCCCGGCTACGAGCATTTGGCGAAATGATTGTAGACTCGTCGACAATCTGCTCCTTTGAGCCAGCAGATGACAGATTATTTGATTGTACGTTAAAAATCTGTGGATAAATGAGCACTAGGGAAGGTCAACTTTATCCACGCCCAAATTCATTAGCTGAAGCTGAAACACGTTATGTTCGTGGATCCGTTTGTTTTTGCTGTTCTGCCTTTCGCTTTTTTTGTGCCATTCATTTATTGGTGCTGGGGATTGATCGGCGCGGTGAATGCCTCGGCTTAAAAAATGAAATTGATGACGAGTTCCAATTTAATCGGGGACAAAGCCACTTACCCATCAAGGGCCTGTTCCTGCAATGTGTGGATGTCTTAAGATTGTGTTTAAAATTTCAATTGCACGGGAAAAACTGTTTTCAGGGCAATTTGTTAAATTTGGTCATTTGGTGGACTCACTCGCTGGCTTTGTTGCCAAACTTTTCTCCGCTGTCCATGGTCAGAGCGCCAGCGCCAATTCCAAACCCGACCCCTTTTGGTCCGTATTTTCGGCCGTGGCACTGTTTGCAGTAGAGTTGAGCCTCGTGAGGACACGCGTTCGTCGAGTCGAGCAGTTTGTTACACATCTCTGAAGGACCCTTTTGATAGAAGAGTGAGTTCGCAGAACACATTAGCATTAGTTGGGCGCCCATCCAAGTTTATTTTTCCGGAGGGGGTTGGTGGGGTTGGGTAACTGGGATAGAGTGTGTTCGCACATGCTGGGCGAGGGCATACGTCATTTCGACTTTCTGGTTTCCGAATTTTTCGCCACAATCCATCGTCAGGGCCCCGGCTCCCACTCCAAATCCGACTCCTTTTGGGCCAAATTTCCGTCCGTGACATTTGGTGCAGTATAATTCTGCCTCGTGTGGGCAGGCATTCGTCGAATCCAAAAGTTTGTTACAAAGTTCTAAAAGGGGCGGCGTCCGACTCCCATCTATACAATGAATCTATTTGCATTCACTCACCGCATTTGAAACAGAATTTGTGCCAATCATCTAGATGGAAAATTTTTAATGATTTGATTGCGAAATAATCCGTACATCCACCAGCCACCATTTTCTCGGCAGCGTAGACGGATTTGCCGCATTTGGGGCATTTTGATTGGACAATAGGTTTGAAGCCAGGCATTTTATTCTACAAAATGTTGTGAAACTTAATGGAGTTTTCCGAATTGTGAGAAAAAGGCAACCGTTTCACTCCGTTAAGGAAAGAATGGCATAACAAATAACATTGTCGTTATTCACAGATAGCTAGCTATCTCGTAGCCACAGAGTGGTGGACCATATTTCTGCCTTTACTTCCCCACTCTTCCCTCCCAGCGAGAGTCCCGTCGATCGCTGTGCCCGCCCAACCGACGACGACGGTTGAGACTGGATGGCTGGCGATAACAAACAACAGGCGGAACGTAGAAAGGAATCTTCGATCGTGGAGGACTGGGCAAGGCTAGCACAGAAGATCGGGTGTAAAGGCGAGTGGGAATACGAAGGCGGGAAAGCATAAAACGGAGGAGGGAGGATGAAAGCCGGATGGGCCGCTGATCCGGACGGGAGAGAAGGGACAAAGGCTGGGGAAACGAAGGTACTACCGACTCCTGTCCCCTCCCGTTAAAATTATACTTAGTTTCATACGAAAAGTGCAAGTGGAGGAGAAATAAAAATAATGAGTCAGCAAAGAAAGGGATGCCACGAATGAAATTTCGGTCTGCATAATGAAATTCGAACAAAAATGTAGGAGAATATGTTTACACCACATTGGGTTCTGTGTAAATATGAACAGAACTGCGAATTTGTCTGATGAATTCTTCTCCGACATCAAAGTACCCTACACTTCTCCATTGTGCGCAAAGTAAGAAAATGAGAGAGTTGAAACGGTGGTAGATAAAACTTGAAATATAGAACGATGGATTTGGTTGTTTTGCTTCATGAATACAAACAGTGCATTTGTGCCAGAGCTCTTCTTCACTTTTTGAACCCCTTCAAAATCGGGTAAATCTGAAAACAATTGAATTATTTTACGTTTTTTCACGTTTTTTCGACCTGATTGAATGCCTCGTCTATGTCCTTTTTGAATTTGGCGCCCGTGATTACCACTTTTCCGCTGACGAAAATGAGCAGCACAACGCGCGGCTTCACCATACGATAAATCAATCCAGGGAAGAGTTCTGGCTCGTAAGTGCTGAATTGCGCGTGCGTGATGCAAAGACCTGGAATTTGAGAAATCAAAGGCCAAGTCAAGAAATTAACTGCCTTCAAGCTGAATGGGGAATTTGACATCGCACGATCCGACCATGTTCTGCACTTTGAACTCGGTGAATTTGGCGTTGAAGCCAATTTTCTGGACAATTCGAGCATATTTGCGCGCAGCCAACCGACTTGTCTCTTCCGACCTTGTCCCAACAACAGAGTTTTATTCAAATTAATTTAGGCCGCTCACTTTGCTCCGGTGCAAACCATTTTTCCCGATGAGAAAATCAGTGCTGTTGTCCTCGGCTCCCGTATGCGCATTATTACGGCAGCAAAACGTCTGTTGTTTTGTGTGCAAAGGAGTAACTGGGTGAGAGTGGACTCACTTCGGATTGTATTCGGCATTACGTGCCCTCAACGCAATTTGCTTCAGGTCCAGTTGCACGCCGAGGTTGACCGTGGAAACAATGTTCTGCAGCGTGGGCGATGGAATCTCCACAGAGGCGGAGAATGGCGTGGCGGGAATGATCGCCTGGATGTTGGAGGGCGGCAGCTGTGAATTGGCTTGCTGTGCGTGGGGCCGTTGCGATGCTGGCAGAGCAGAATCGGCATTCAATGGCGTCATCGGCACTGCCAGATTGCTAACACTTTCGGGTCCACTCGTCTCGTGGTAATTGCTGCCGGCAGATGCCGGCACTCCGGACAGATTGACCACACTGGACGGGCCCTTGAATTCAGTGTACGAGCTGAGGATGGATCCTGGCCCGTTGTGGCTGTTAAAGATTGACGCTGAGTTGGAGCATGTGTTAGTGCCTTCGCCACCCAAATACACGTCACACCTGGTCCATTTGTCGAGTGGATGGACTGTGCTCCAACGTTGATGGAACTCGGCCCAGCTCCAAACAACCCCGGATATTGCTGGATCGAAGATGGGTTCACCGAAGCGGGTCCACCCGGTGTTGCGCCCATGCCGAGTGGGCCTCCGTGCATAGGAGTGTGGCCGCCCAGCAAAGAGCTCATCACCGACTGCGGATTTGGTGAAGCGCCAAATTGATCCATCGCTTTCTCTGCAAAAACAGTCGAACCTTAAAATGAATGTACCGATATCAACAGTACTTTTTGTTTAAACATTGGAGGTGTAGTTTTTGACAAAACGATCAAAATTTACTCGTTTGCACATCAACATACAAATTACAAATGATCATCATTCATCAATCACACCAACTGACAAATACAAATTTGTCAGAATAACGTGCCATGCAAAAGAGTAATAATAATAAGTGAAGGCGGACCTTAGGGGTCAACAGGTACCGGTTATTAGGAGACCAGAATCAATTCTTGACAATCACAAAGTCACTTGAATTTCTTGAAAATTTCCGAAAGCGCGCAGTAACTCCCAGTCGTAAAGCCAATTAATGCAAAACAAAAAATAAATGCGTTGCGCAAGTAAATTGCAGGTGTGAGTTTGTTCTGGGCATAGCAGACCTAAAGCAATGTTATTTTGAATACAATAAAAGTGAAATAATTTGCCACCAAAAGTTCAATCATTGGAGGGAAGAGGAGAGCCAGAGCAGTGCATGCTATGGAGCCGATGAGAGAGATGAAGAGTGCCAAATGGGGAATCAGCTCGGCAATTGCGCACGTGAGCATCACTATTGAGAAGCGCGCGAAGTAAATGAGCTTTACGTGAAAACGAAAGAGCAATCAGATATATGGAGTAGTACGGCTCAAAACTTATCTGATTTTCTGGCACGCACTTTCGCGTAATAAACTTTTCAATTCTTTCCATTGGGACGTAAAATTGGACCTGTAAATTACAAATACCATATTTTACCAAAAAAATACCGGATAGGAAATAATGACACAGAACACAAACATTAGTTTTAGAACTTCGTAAAACCTGTCGAAATTAAACATTTTGAATTAGGGAAAGTAGCTTACGGTTCTTGTGGTAAATTGAGAGTGACTGTTTCTCTGACATCGTTTCCAATTGAAAGATAGCCATAGAATCCGATGAAAGCAAAAATGGCCAGCACAAAAAGACAAGAGGAATTGAGCACCTAAAAAACAAAAGGCCAATGGATGACAAAAACAAAATTACCCCATTCCAAGTGATGAAAAATTGCGGCTTTGCCATTCTGTTTTCTATCGGCATAACCTTAACATCGTTATTATCGAAAGTTGGAGTTTAGGATCTTACCAATGAAACGCCTTCGAAGGCGAACAGTACAATACCAAAGAAAAGCGGGAGATCCTCAATCCTCCCAAATTTCACCAATTCTGTGGGTCTACTTTGTTGCCGAGTAAGAAAGAAATATGCAACGATCACAACCGCAGACAAATAAACTACGTTCGCTGCCAAAGAAAATGGGGCCAGAACGCGCAATCGACGGATTGAGCAAAGTAGGAGCAGTGGAATCAGAAAAATGAGCATCCATACGCCGGTAGCAAGTTTAATTTCGGTGTTTTTGTCGAAGAAATCTTTGACGTTGTCACTGATGAACACCTTAGATGAACATAAATGAACAGATAATTCTACATATGGCGACGAAGACTATGGAACCTGATAGACGCAACAGAAGCCCAATTGGGCCACAAACATCTTGACGTTAACCAACTGTTTGAAGAAGTAGCCTTTTCCAGAAATCCAAGATGGCCCTGATTCAACTGCACCGCGCATTATATTTGCGTAATCGATCAGCTCTCTTCCATTCCTAAATTTGTTAATATTTATTTACGCTGGCCATACATAAAAATTTCCTCGTACGGGAAATATTCTATTTTATTTCCGGAAAAAGTACTTTTTTCTTCAATAATAGCCTATGCCTAGTAAACTTACTTTGAACAAATGTAATGAGCAGCGAATACGATTTGACGCATGCAAAACATACATATGACACAAATTATGACCAGAAGAATCAGTCCAAGCTAAAATTTACTTTTTCAAAATGTTGTCCATTCCAAACTTGCATAAAGTCCAGAAGCGTGAAAAGCAAAGGGCAATGAGAGAAGCCCAGTTCCCAACATCGCTTTAACCATGTGAATGAAAGCCTGTTCTGGGGTGATCGAATTTGATGTGGTTTCTCTGTCCGCAAACAAATAAATGCCTTCCGAATCCATTGTTTCTATGTTGTTTGCAGAATTTGCATGTGTTGAATTAATCGGATCTTCATTTTCCTCGTTCCTTTGATTTCGGTTCTAAATGATAATTTTTCAAAATAAAAAATTGGGAGGTGTGGTAACCTGTCCCGTGCGTCCAATTTCCACCGACATTTCTATTTCCTGTAAAAGCAACCCTAACCAATTGACTATTAAATATTATACCCGATCATGAACCATTTTAAAGGAACCTATATAAGGGCACAAGAGGTCATCCAAACATGAGGTCTAAAGATTTCTAAAGATATCAAAATGGATTGATAAATCGAATAATTTTCAGATCAGATTGAGCTGTTTAGAGAGTTTAGACCGATCATGTTTGGATTTTTAGGATTGATCCCTTTGGCCCAAGATCGGGTGATTCTCACAATCGGATAATTATGAAGTAACGGAAAATATTCGATCGATCATGCCATCTTTACTCCTTCTCATTTTTTAGCGGTTGCTGCTGTTTCTGCATATATGTATATGCTCCCTGCTTTTACTTATTCATTATTCACGCGTTCGTTTTATGCTTTCGCCAAAATATGTCCACTGATGCCGCCCAAAACCCTATTCCATTCTTTTTTTAGTTTATTGAACAAACCAAAAGGCACACATAGTGATCTTACAATGGCGCAATGTCAGTTGTAAGTGAGGGTCTTCAGGTCGGGGGTCTTCCCACCAACAATACCACCTTATCGCCATTCCACTCGCTACAACTCCACAGCACTCCACTCGCTTTCCTATTTTCTACATACTTTCTATTTTTGCAGTTGCAAAACATTATTTTCGCATTTAAGTATCTTCTAGGTATCTTCATAACATTTAAAAATTGTCATGGAATGAATTTCAATTTCGGTTCTTAAGGAGTTTGGCACCCCCCCCCCTCAGAATTCGGTGATTTTCACATATATGGGGTATTTTGGGTCGCTAAACACGAATCCGGTGTCGGTTTGTCGATCCGACCAATCTGGACCAAGTTATGACATGTCAAAGTTGGCAAAAAGCACAGGGGGGACCCTTTTGGGTTTTCAGCTCAAAAATTTAAAATCGACAAATTATAGCTCATTCGACGCGTCTCGACGAGCTGAGTCGAATGGTACCAGAATTAGGCCGATCCGACCAATATGGACAAAGTTATAGTTTGCACCCCACCGATCTCCGACCAATGAGGGGTGCCAAACTAAGTACCTCAATTTCTTTAGTCGACAAGAGGGGAAGTAAGCAGCGGCAATTAATATTTCAACATGGCCATTGGAACCCCAGTAATAGCACCGGCTAATCCAGAAAAGGTGGTGGCCGGCTGGAGGAGGTAATTGAGCAGTAATCTATGTATTTAATAGATTTGAAAATAATTCTAAAAGGTATGCTCCGTCCGATAAGACGATCAAGGGAATTGTGATCGGTGGAATAACTGGAGGCATTGAAATCTGCATCACCTATCCCACCGAATATGTCAAAACACAACTGCAGTTGGATGAGCGTTCGGCTACACCCAAATTCAAAGTCAGATATTGTTTTGCTTTGAACTTTAAACTAAATTACTAGGGGCCAGTCGATTGCGTTAAGCAGACCTATCGAAATCACGGCGTTCTGGGATACTATCGTGGGCTCTCCGTTTTATTGTGAATACCCACACTTGTTCTTTTTCCTTGTTAAATTGTCCTTTCACCACAGGTACGGATCCATACCCAAATCTTCATTCCGATTTGGCACTTTCGAATTTCTAAAGAGCCATGCTGCCGATGAACGCGGAAATCTGTCGCCGTTGATGAGACTTGCCTGTGGCCTCGGTGCTGGACTCTCAGAGGCAGTTTTCGCTGTCACACCTATGGAAACAGTGAAAGTCAAATTTATTCACGACCAATCTTTGGAAAAACCACGATTCCGTGGATTTGCTCATGGATTGGGTGTTATTGTGAAGACAGAGGGATTCCGGGTCTGAATAAGTTATATTTTAATGACTGATTTGTTTTGAAATTTAGGGCCTCTACCAAGGAGTGACTGCCACAATGGCAAAGCAGGGCAGCAACCAAGCGATCCGTTTCTTTGTCATGGAGACATTGAAAGATTGGTACCGAGGAGGCGATCCAAACGTGACCATTAGCAAACCATTGGTTGGACTTTTCGGCGCCGTTGCTGGGGCGGCTAGTGTGTCAGTCCCATTCGTTTGGCACATAATTCCTACGAATTTCGTATTTTTGTAGTTACGGTAATACGCCAATTGACGTTGTGAAGACTCGAATGCAAGGGCTAGAATCTAAAAAGTACAGGAACACATTTGATTGCGCCCGTCAAATTTGGCAGAAAGAGGGATTCTTCGCGTAAGATTAAATATACCATTTATTCTCAGTTAAGATTTTATTCAGTTTCTACAAGGGAACAGTACCACGCTTGAGCCGAGTGTAAGTGCAAAAAATCGATCCGAAATTTCCAAATAATATTATTAATTCAATTTTTAGGTGTCTTGATGTCGCCATTACATTTATGATCTATGACTCGGTAAATAAGCAATTGTTTGGCCAAAAATGATAAGCGAACTATTTACCACCGACTTTCAGATAATGGAGGCGATCAACAAATACTGGAAGTGACCGACAGCTCCAAACTGCTGATCACTTTACTCGATGACTACCGCGACTCCTCAAACAGCAATTCGCATTCCCTTTAATGTTATAGTTTCATTCCCAACCCAACCAGACTTGTTGTGCTAGATTGTTCATTCCCTTCAGAATATTCACTTTATGCATTTGCCCAAATTGTGCTAGCTGTAATAACGATCCATTAGGCATTCCGTAAAAATCGGTTTACACGTGCGAAATAGTACATACATAGGAGGGAAAAAAGAACGCTACTAGCCCATAATGTAATTTCTAATTTGTAACTAGGTATACCTGCCTTTTTAGTTTTTGTTTAATTTTTAATTAAAACGATCGCCAAAATTATCGAAAACCCGAAAAATCATTCCGAGTGCTGAATAATTTTAACAAATCACAGATTACGCGAAAAGGTGATAAAATATCTACTTGACTATTAGAATGAATGAATAAATAAAAGTTGTCAGTTTTGTGTTCAATTTTCTTCTTTCTTTCCATCGACGGGCAGATATCCCTCTGCCGGTCCAACGGGCGTCTCCTCATAATCCAGATCCGGTCGGCCTGGGTGCGTGTGTTTTATCTCCTGTTGAGAGAAATATTGGCGCAAAATAATAGTTAATTGTTAATTCTCGATTTAATAGGTGCAAATACAAAACTTATATAATAGTTAACAAATAATAGTTAGTTTTGCCTTTTCCTTTGGTGGTACTGAGTCTTCGTCGAACTTAACAGAAAAGGGCATTAGTCATTAAGTCCTTATCATTATTCAATGTACGTTCTACCTTGTTCAGATCGGGCACATATTCCTTTTCGGCCATTCTCTACCGTTACCGTCTTTTAGATATTTGGGATGAAGCGAATAAGGGGAATAAGACTGCAACCGCAGATTAATATATAGAGAGACCGTTGTTAATGGAAACGGAAATCGTTGTTAATGGAAACGGAAATGCGCGATGGATTAGGCATTTGGCCTTTATATTACGCTCACAATAAGGAAATTTTTTTAAAGCATCTGAGTCTGCGACGGCCCAATGTTTCCGCAGAAACGCTTCCCAATGAGAGACATCATTATAATAGTCAATCGTTAGTAAGTACTAAGTAGCTGCGTTTATTATATTTAAACAAATGAGCGAAAATGGAAATTCGAAAGTGATTTTGAAGTACTTATCGAGGAATGTATGTATTGTAGTTCAAAAGTGCCGAATAAATAAATGGTGAGGCGGAGAAAGGAATTATTTAAATTTAAATAGTGAGCTGGGTTAATTGATCTGGGTTGGTGCTGACGAGTTTGAGATTCAATCAAGTTCTGTTGGCCTTCTCTTTCGGTTCACCCCGGCAGATCCAGTCTCTCAAGTTTGTACGGATCCGAAAATAGCGAAGGTGACTCCCGTATCTGGGATTGAGGTCAATATTGGCTGTGTGTTGCTAAACTCACGTCGAAACTGCTGCCAGGATTCCCGGAATCAGCAGATGCCAGTGGCGGAACAGAATGTGTTGCCCTGTCCTCGTCCTCTTCCCCTCCTCCTACGCCATCCAAACGCTGCATCAACATCTGGATACTTGCCAATCGTGGCGGCAAAGCAACGAAAGAGTCTGTGGATCCTGGCGTCTCGTTGGACAGTCGCATCAACGCATTCCCGCCCAAATTAACCTTAAATTGTATGAGATCGGTATAGACCCCAAATGATTTTTCAACCAATTCCGTGTCTGTCGCGTATCCTCCTCCCCCACCATTCCGTGGAAACATTCGGCTCGCTCCATTTTGCGGCCTCCACCCCCCAAAATCACAATGCGCCGTTGGAGATGCAGAATGACGGGTTTGTTCGACAGAAGAGGGACCAACATAATCTATTCCATTGTGCATGGGCATCACACTTCGATTCTCCAGTCGTTGGGTGTTGTGGTTGTCGATAGTAACGTTTAGCGCTGCAACAGAGGATGACTCGCGCGACTTCAGTGACAAGGAGTCGGCCTGCAAAAGAAGCGAGGGTGGTGTCTTTCGATCCTCTGTTCGCACCTCGTTAGCCTCTGTAATGCGCTGCAGTGCATCGTACACTCCTTAAGTGTGCAAATGGGTACGCAAATTTCTGCCCCTGGCTCACTTTTGTTAGCCTTCCGTTTCCGCTTCTCCTCTCTGTAGCTAGGCATTTGCCCAAACTTGATGGCTCTTGCAGCCGTGTCCCCCTCATCATCGCCACAACAGTTCTCCTCATCCGCCACCTTAGTATGCCCGTTGCCAGTCCCGTAGGGGTGGGAAATGGAACTTTTGCGACGATAGAACAGGAGCAGGCAGACCAGGGTGAGCAGCATCAGCAGACCGACCGGAAACATTTATTTCGTTACTTTTATTACAGATTGCCCAACTAGCAACAAAATGCCCAGTAGCGTTGCTGTTTCCAGAGTGCGCCCGTTTACTAAAAGAATTTTTCAAGTTTAAGCCGATAAAATCCAAGTGTTAACCGCGGATGGATGGCACAATCAAATCCAACCCAGCGCCTTTTGCGGTATGTTCTGCAGGCGACGACTGGGAAATTCGCCGTCGGTTGGCCGAGCTTAGTGGGGCACGCGCATCGCATGCAGGTCCAGTCCACCCGTCAAAGCACAGGCAGTGCTGGGCGGTGGTGCAGTCCTTAATTCACGGAAGCGTACAAACAGCCAAATTCTTCAAGTCCATTGTGATTTTGGTCACCCCGTGTCCACTGCACTGAAGCGCAACATTGTTGGTGGGACAGTGGACCGGCGGGGACACCTGAGCCAACGGTACGCACACCGACTGAACGCACACTTTGCCGGCAGCACAGCTGCTCCCGTCTCGGACCGTCCCCTCGTCCGAGTCGGCCACCACCCTGCTCGCGCGAATGTACCCATTAATATGTGCGGCTAGCCATTCTCACTTGCACTGCACTTGGCGCTGTTCATGTGCGAATTGGAGGTTGAACGAGGTGACATTTGGGAGCACGGAGCTGATCGCCCCACCGCGACAGTGAAGCATTCCGCACTGCCGGTTCTCGGGGGCGCACTCCACAAAACGTCCTTCCCTGTCCCGACCGCAGTTCCCGTACTCCAGTCCGCGTGTGTTATACTCAAACAGAAATATTCCCACAAAGACTTGGCCCGCCCTCACCTCGAAACACAAAGCGTCCGCCGGTTTTGCTCCCGGTCCCCATAATTGGCGGCATTGCCGTTCCCCGTCAACACATTCCCCTTTCCAACAGTGCCCGCTCATCCCGCACAAAACCCCATCCACAAGATATGCATCTGGGGGGCAATCAGCACTGACGCCGTCGCAATACTCGATCACGTCACAAACGGACTTTGACTGTCGACACACGTGCATAGATGAGCGGAGCTGGCACTGATGGCAGCAAAGTTGGTGTGCTAAAATGGAATTGAGGAATTGGTGAGTGATGTATCTATAGTAAAGCGGGACGCTGCTGCGGTCGTTCGCAATAGCCACCAAGGAAAAAGGTCTTCCCAGCCTGGATTCGATCCAAGGCCACTATCACAGCGCTCCAAACCGGGGAGTTTAACCATTAGGCCGGCCGGGAACCCAATCCCCCCAGCGACTATTGCCTTCTTCTTCATCTGTCTGTTGTTCTTCTCCTTCCTTACACTATGATGAATGCAACTCACAGGCACACTGAGCGTGTGGTTTTAGTTGGCACGTTGTGGGGTTGCAACAGGGGTCATCTGTAATGCAAATACCATTTGTTCTTCATTTGTCTTTCTCTTTCCTCACCGCATTGGTCCCTGCGCCCACAGTCGCACTGCTCGTCAGCATCTACCACTCCGTTTCCGCAAAGGTACAGGCGCGAGTTGTGGAAAGCGCGCACATAAAGGCACTGCAGCTGCGGGGAAGGGGATTGCACAAGAAGCGAGTGCAGACGGGCAGCGGAGCATTGAGAGAAGCGCAGAGGCAATGCAGAAGCGGCACTACCAATATATGAAAACTGGAAATCACCAAATGCAGATTTGTATTACTTACGCGGTCTGCTGGGCCATCAAGCACTTGGATCCACTCGTTTTGTCCCCAGCATCACAACTGCAATCGGCCAAGTCATGGTCCAATCCCATAATGTGGCCGATGGAGTGGGCCAGAGAAACTCCGCTCAAATGGGGACTGAACGGGTCAGAAACCTGCAATGCGCGTAATAAATCTATTATTCTGTAGATAAGATCTTTACAATGGGAAAAGGAAATAGGGGGGCTATTGCCATGCTCCCTCTCTTCCCCTTAATCCCCTCATCCATCTCTGCCAGTCAAATGGCTTGCCTGGATCAGGCCGACAGCGCGCGAAGTGCACACACTTCCAAAAGACGCCGTAGCTGTGTCTCCTGCGGCCAGATGTTCGCCCGTAAACAACATTGTGGCGTCCTTCTCCGCATCGTAGATATGCCCAGTGGCGTAGTCGAGCAGTCCGTCCAACAGTTGTTGCGCTTCCTGTCTAGACTGAATGCGTTGCACGTCAGGCCACAACTCGGCGAAAGACACACTCAAGCGGAAGCCCAAGTCGCGTTTCAGCAGCTGTAATTTAGGAAGACAGCAATGGGCTTCCAAACACCAAATAACTGACCAAATCGGCAAGATTGACTGTGTTCAACGCGTATTCTAACGCTTGATTCTGGCTGAAGTTGAAATGGCGCATCTAATCAAATAAGGGGAATAAGAAAGAGGGAAAGCGGGGCATATTTTTTTCGCACAAATGGGAAGTCGCCAATTAGTGCCAGGTCCAGGAATTTGTTGTTCATTCCGTTGTTCGTTGCGCCCGATCTTCTCAAGCGGCGCTTTTCTTCGCCATTTTCGTTAGTCATTTGTGTCGGTACCGCGCATTGCATTCCCTGTCGTCCTGTGCGTGCAATATGCAGCACGTGCGGATGCCTTCTGCTTCGATCACCGCCTTCCAAAGGCCAAATCGCCAGAATCGTCCCATTCGAAAATGCGATCAATCCCCAGAGACCGTCGCAACTTGACAATGCAGCGAGACTACCGGGATGACCATTGACCGTGCCCTGGTAAAAGCAATTCTCCACCGAGGATAATTGCGACTCCCTTTCTCCATCTAGCTGGAATTTCCCAAAGTTACAACTATCCCAATACCCATACTTTTTTGATCACCTTCTGGAACCAACTTTTTTTGTGCACAATGTGTTCGTTCAAAGCTAGCGCTAATTTAAGGCGTGCATTGACAAGCACGTTACTCCGAATAACAATGTTCACGTGCCGATAATGCTCCGGATGGCTGCTGTTCATAAAGTGGTCGCGAGTGTCAATACCTATCCGCTCCTTGCGATCACGGATTTGGAACGGATGGACAATCTTGCAGAAGAGGGAATGAGAACAATGAACTTAAAATGGGTAAAAGGTGCAGAAGCGATTCGGGCAGGGAAATTTTTAAGTCGTTTTGGGCACTGATCGGTGATCACTGATCATGAATTTCCGCAACTGCACCTTTGACATCAGATGTGTTCAGTTCCCACCTCGTAAGATCCTTCCTCCAGCTGCCCAATGAATCGTTTGTTGGCATGAGAATGCCGAAGGTGGTTGGTTGGTCGAGAGCAAAGCGAATCGGCGGGGAAGAGGAAGACGATAAGGATGGGTATAAGCAATATTGTAGCAGGACAAGGGAAATAGGTCAACATCTGCAATGAAAATGGACAATTGTGATACATGTGTCGTAGTTTGCCACATCGCAATTCACAATTTGGAGAAGCATGAATTGAAAGCACGCTTGGCTAGTTGCGAAATGGTCGAGAAGACCCAGCACCAGCGGCAGCGGATAGGAATTTAGGAATAGGAATATGACTGAACGGTAAAGTAAAACGCAAAAGGGAGGCAATTGAGATGGACGCCATTGATGTGTGGGTCTCGGGTCTGTGGATGCTGGCTGTGTACTGGGTAGAACGTAGAGATTGTGTGGACGAACAAGAAAATGACCAGCAGACACACCAGCAGCAGCAGTAGAAGAGAGGATGAGAGGAGCCACAGAGTTAGTCCTCCCATCCCATTCTTTGACCGCCAGCGGACAGCGGAGCCATAGAGAAGGAGATCCATACCATATGAATATGAGAGAAATGAGAAAAAGAAGGAGAGAGGACGAAGACCGAAGAAGAATCAAACAAGAAGCACTAAATGGGCATGAAATGAAAATGACCATGGAGAAACTATTTTAACTTTAACTCCGCGCAGTTACAAACAAGGTACATTTCGAGGCTTTCCGGGGTAAATTTTCGATATTTAGTCAAAACCAGGGTTGCCAGGCAGGGTCCAAATTTTTTCCATCACTGACGAAATTTCCGGGAGCCGAAGAAACCTCCCCCTTCCTCCAGCCCCAGATTCCACTTCCCAGTTCCTTCACCGCCCTTTGCTTTCAGTCAAGTCTCAAGTCAGTCGTCGTTCCTCGTTCGCCTCCGCCATCGTCATTGAAGAATGAAGATAGCCGAAAAGGGGGAGTAGAATAGTAGAGTTGTAGAGAGCTGGAGAGCAGCACAGCTGAAGGGGAGGGCACAAGGCAGCCCAACCAGCAGCAATGGCTCGGCTCCCCTCCCTTGCCCTTTTGCCCTCAACGCCCCCTTTCCTTTCTTCACTCCTCGACTCCTCGTACGCCCCAGCTCAGTCAGCTCGCTCTGTTAAAATCGATACTGCCTCTGCCTCCACCCCGTCACCACCGCCGCCGCCGTCTCCTTTTCAGTGCGCTACCCTTTTCACTTCCCTTCGTTCGTCCCATCCCACCAACCATTTCATTTCGCCAGCCATCGTCTCGTCATTGCTCATTGCCCCCCTCGCCTAACCCTAAAACCGTGCATCCCCAATCTTTCCCTTCATCCATCTTTTCTCCCCTAGTTCCCTTCGTTTGTTCGTTTTGTGCCATCTCCCTTCCCATTCAATTCATTCCTTTCCTTTTTCCTGTTGCCCTTTGATTTTTTTCCAGCAAGACTCTTCCCTTTCCCTCTTTGCCTCGACTCGCTTCACTTTCGGATTTTATCTCGATTTTGTTTAATCTCTTTTATTGCCGTTTCATTGGTCATTGAATAATTTGATTCCTCTCCCAGTCTTTAAAGTTTAAATTAAATTTTAAACCCATCTCCAATCAGTATCATCCATCGATCATCCTTCATTTCTTTTTGAGAGTTGGGGTCAATTCCGCGCCGCCAATTCCGCGCGGGGTCAATTCCGCGCCAACTTTTAAATATTGTATTACAGGTCTAAAAGCTTAGCTTAAGCTTAGCCTATATCTAAGCCTAAAGAGTAGCCAAGTAGGCTTTTTTAGCCTAAGCCAAGGCAAGCTTAGCTTAAGCTTAGCCTATATCTAAGCCTAAAGAGTAGCCAAGTAGGCTTTTTTACTACTTACAAGTCACACATCCCTCTTTCCACCATCCCAATTTACAGATCATTTATTTATTTTGATCTTTCAGTCGAACATTGAAATTTCTTTTTTGCATAAAACTATGGCCGTATTTGTTGTTGAGCCATTATTTTGCCAGAAAACGGGTTAATTTGACCTGTAATACAATATTTGAAAGTTGGCGCGGAATTGACCCCCGCGCGGAATTGTCCCTTCCCCCTTTTTGATGCTATGTATGTATATTCGGGCGGACTACAGTTTAGCGCACATAAATTGGGCTATCGAGTCATATTGTCATATACCATTCGATTCCTCTCGCCGAGTTAGGCACGAATCAGCAAGAATTTCTTGGCGGCAAGCATTTTGAACCGAGTTATGATTATGACTTAACATGTCAAAGTTGGCAAAAACCACGGGGGACCCTTTTGGATTTTAAAGTCAAAAATTTTAAATCGACAAATTATAGATTTTATGTGCTATAAACTGAAGTAATGCATGTATATTCTATATATTAACTATTAAGATTGTTAAAGGTGCTAATAAATAGAACCATGCTTTCGCCGGGAAACAACCACACTAGTCCGGGTGATTCTCATTGTGAAGGAAGTGTATGTTCTCCGATTTGGTTTTGCGATGCTGAATGAATATACACAAATTTAAGGTATCGCCTTCCTCACTACGCGACAGCCAATCTCGCGCATCCACCCATGAGCAGAACAACCTCAATGCCGCATCGTCTCCATCCACACTAGCGAACATCTCGTCCAACATCGAGTTGCATCCGCAAAATGAAGTGGGATGAAAGCATGATTTCGGAATTCATTGCCCAGCTTGTAGGCTCTAGGTGGCTCATCCAGTCATAAGTTCATCAAAAGGCCGCTGAATGCCTACATGATTTGGACACGGCAAGAGCGGAAGAGAATATTGGCGGAGGACCCGAAAATGAAGGTGGAAACACGTTCTCTCATATTTTTTCTGAACTAATTCAGATGAACGAAGTCAGCAAAGCTGTAAGTGCTTCTCAAATATGCAAATCATTGTTAAAAATTAAAATAGTCGTGATGTGTTGTGGCGACAAATAACCATTATGGCTTGTTAGATTCAGATGGGCGAAAAGTGGAAGAAGATGTCTGATAAGGAGAAGAAACCTTATTTCGAGCTTGCAAAAAAATTCTCGGAAGAACACAAGCTGGTAATAATGAAGGCATACAGTTACATATCTCCTATAATTTTTCACCTTCCAGGCACTCCAGGAACATCCTGAGTTGCAATACGCGCCTTCGAAGAAGAAAGGGCCGAAAAAAGTAGAGGACGGGAAGGGAAGCAGACAACAGCAGTCTATTGCTGATTCCTCATCAGTCAAATCTTGCACAGCAACTCCCGATGCCTCTCGTAGCACTACACCCAGAGCAGTCGCCAATCTCATTGCTCCTCAGCGTATTTCCAATTTAATTTATGGTTTTGGTTAGAAAAATCTCCTTCAGCCATTTCACAAAGTCAGGTGTTTTCCCACTTCCAATGTGAGTTATAGTCCTGTATAACAAAATTATTCATTAGTAATTATTATTATTATTAAGCTCCACTGGCTTCCAATCCGATGCAACTCGCCCAAGTTCTACAAGGGGTCCGTTCAGTGGGTGGCGGAGGACAACAAGCCGGCATGATTTCGAACTCTTCAATGCAGAATTCTTTGCTCGGCTCGAATCCGGCATTTGCACAAGCATTTCTTCAGCCGCAGTCATTTCCTCAGCGGGTAGCGAACTCATCTTCCCTGCTCGGAGGCATCTCTCAGTCCAATTCGACGGCAAATGTTTCGAATATGTCTGCCACCCGAACAACGCCCGGACAAATGCTGGACCTCTATTACACTTCTCTATGTCAACCCGCCTTTCCGAGCATCACCGAGAACCCAGTACTTTCTAAAACCCCATAATCACTGTCATTAGCCATCAGGTAAATCCGCTGGGAATGTATCCTCCGCACTACCTGTTGGAGCAATATAACCAGCAATTGTCGCAGCAACAACATCAGGGAGGCACCTCGGGTACTGGTTCTACCAATGGTGGCGGGCAGTACTAATAAACGAATACCAATTTCGGTTTGTGTTTGATTTGGATAAGATTCCTCTCTCTCAACTTTTATCCATTTTCGAATCTCTGCGTGCTTTTTCAAACATTAAATGTCACCTCCTCACTACCTGATCGATCATTTTCTGCACTTTACCATGTTATGTGTGTCTACATTTTATTTTTTAAAAACATTTTGCTGAAGTGAGCATTTGTTCAAAAATCTCTCCGCCTTGTTCTCAGCTCCATTCATAGATTTTGGTGCTCACTTCTTTTTCAATAATTTAAATATGACGATCAAATTTCTCTCCTCGTTCCCGCTCTACTATACTTTGAGGCAATTGCCTCGTGATCATAGAGCCAGCAAACATTTATCTCTTTTGACAAAGGTGCAGTCGCTTTTTCAGAAGTTAATAATAAAGTCATTGTATTACAATTTTTTAACTTAATTCTCGATTCAATCGATGATGATTAATATTAGTTTGGTCCCAGGATTTTTGAGTCAGTAACAAAATAATCTTTATAATATAAGTATATTATATATATATATATAATATCTAGGTGCCTTAAACATCTGCGATGGGACAAAATTCATTCGAACTAATTCCTTTGATTGATAGACCGGAATTTTTTGAACAATGCATCGATTTACTGAATGAGGTAGGACTTTTTAAATTTTATCTGCTCGAGTAGGAATTTTTCCTTGCAAAATATTATAAAAATTAATGTTGACGGAGTGATTAATAAAACTCCTTCCCAAGGAGTGGCCTCGGAGTCGGAATTATCGGCAGATCAGTCTTCGTAAGGTGCTCAACAGGAGCCCGCCGATGGCCTATGTGCTAATAGATCCCGCAGGGGACTTGATTGGGCATGCACGCATTAGCACCCTCGGTATAGAAGAAAAGAGCTGTTGGGTAGAATCAGTTGTCATTTGGAAGAACAAGCGCGGTCGTGGCTATGGTCGTACATTAATGCAAAGGATTGAGCAAAAAGCGAGGTTTAAATTTAACATGCTTTTAAATTAAAATCCAACTACTCTAGAGAGCATGGTTATTTCAAGGTTCAATTTTTCATTCGCTATGGTTTAAATTGTTTTATTACTATTTATTATTATTATTACCAGATATATCTCTCAACAATTGACAAGCGAGAATTCTATTTACGCTGCTCCTATTCAGAATGTGCTCCAATTCTGAATTGTGGTTCCCATTTTGGTTTAATTGAAAGAACCGGCCTTAACCGGATGTTGAGTGGGTGTAAGGATTTCAAACACGGTGACTATTCTGTTACTCCAACGAATGTATCAGAAACATCGTTGGAGTTCACAACAAATATTCCATCTGCACCACCCCCTCCGCCATCCAAAATTTCCACAAGTAAAAATGGCAAATCATATATGTCAAAGTTTTTAGAATGACCCGAATAAACACTTTACTCAATTGGCTCATTGTGTAAAAGCGGGATATACGATATATATGTCGATAAAGGAATGAATGATTGCTTTTTCAAGTGGATAACATTCCATTAGTCAATCGATTGCGCTTCGCTTCCAACATCAAGTTACTTCCCATTGTTGTCCTCGTCCTTTTCTTTGGTCCCGTGTTTTAACATTCGCGTAAATTCCATGTAGTCGAAGCGCCCATCCTTGATTGGCGCATCTCTGAACAGCGCATCAACCTTAAAAATATATTCCTATGTTTTGAGCAGCCTTTGAAATGTTGGATAATTGACCTGCTCATCATTGTAGCGATCTCCCATTGTGGTTAAAAGTTCTCGGAGACGATCTAATGTAATTGATGTAATTAAACATTAAATAAATAGAACAAGACCTTCAGAAATAGTCCCACTGTTATCCTCGTCAAAACATTGAAAGGCATTCTTTATCACCTATAGGATTAGGATAAATGGTAATAAGAAAATGTATAAACAGCGCAAACTTACATCTTCCGGATCTGTTCCAGTCAGTTTTTCGCCAAAGAGTGTCAGAAACATGGTGAAATTGATAGGTCCGGATGCCTCATTCATCATATCCTCGATGAATTTGTCTGATACTTCCTTCCCGAGAGATGCAAACATGTCCTTAAGATCGTGTTCTTCGATAAAACCATCATGGTTTTGGTCAATCATGTTGAATGCTTCCTTAAATTCCTAAAATAATTTAACAATATTATCATCTCATGATTTTAAAATCGTCAACCTGAATCTGTGCCTGGTCGAACATAGCAAAAACATTGCTAGTGGCACGCTGTGGCCTTGCTCTGCGTGCTTTTGTAATTCTTGCGGCCATAGTTAATGTTCACGAATCAAAAACAAAATTGTCAAAAAAGCAGCTTACTGCTAATGGTTATTGGATACGAATGGGGTAAGAATAAAAAAGGTTGAAACTTGAAAGAACGGAACTGTTGAATGGACGCGGTAGCAGGAAGAGGAAGATGAATCATGGATGGACCGATCAATGTATAACTCCCTTCTAGTATTTCTTTTTTCTCCTCTAATGCTTCCAAGTTTTAAAATACTACTATTATTTTATTATGTATAATATAGGCAGGGCAGGGAATGGTACATTTAATTAATTCATTAATACATTATTATACATTACTGATTAGTGATTATGATTACTAATCACTGATTACGGATAAAATTAAGTTCCATCCTCTAGCCTACCGACGGAGTAATTTGAGGCCCCTTTTGTATTTTCAGGTCAAAAATTTAAAATCGACAAATAGCTCATTCGACGCAACCCGAAAGGCTGAAAGTTTGACATGTCATTGTCAAATAGTTAGATCGGATCGCCAAGATTTTGGTACCATTAGAATTAGACACTCAGATCGTCGAGACGCGTCGACGTCGAATGAGCTATTGTGTTAGTTTGGTTATTCTAAACTGAAGTCCGCGCGTGTAACCGTTAAACCGTAGCATTAAGGTGTGATTCTAGTAATGGCCCATTTAAAATTTTTCAGATTAAGAACAAGAAATTATAATTAATAAATAATAATAATGATTAAGTTAGCGGATGTATTCAAATGTATAGATGCGAAGCTTTCGTTGCTATCAAGAGACAAGCTTCTAGATTTGGCGATTCAACATGTATTTTCCTTTGTTTCTGCAAATTTTGCTGGAATACGAGGTTTTTTTAATACTTTTACCTGCATTAAAAATTTTTTTAATAATTTGAATAGATGATGATGGTGAATGTTTTAAAATTGAATTTCCAAATATCGCGAGAGAATTTGCATTGGAGCAACTTTCATTCGGATTAAATAGACCCTTTCCTAGGGCACGGTATCTTTCTATAAAAATGTGTTTGTTCATAAATCGAAGCGACAATTTTTAGTTTAATCGAGCATCTCTGGCTGGCTAAGAGGGCACTTCTGGATAACAGTGATCTGCAAAATTGTGATTCTGATCACCGCTTTGTCCATCTCCTTTGGCAGTTTCGAATACTCAAAATATGGTCTGCTATACTGGCAGAAAGGGAAATTCAGCTTAAAACTCAGATGGACGCAATTGTAAGCTTCATTTTGCCTTTAACCCTACCTAATAAATTTTGAGTTGATTTCTCTCGACAAATTGCGCAAAGAAGAGGAAGCGATTGGACCTCAATCTCGTCTTCATATTGAATTTTTACTTGAAAAATTCCATTTTCATGTGCATTTCTTCGAACACTTCGCTGCTAGAGATGCACTCAACGAGGCACAAATGCTTTCTGGCATTGTGAAGATCGATCTTGGTAGCGCACTAGGTACATATTAAACGTTCGATTAGAAGGACTTAAAAATGAGACTTATTTAATTTTGAGGTCGAAGGACGCAATTTCAACATAAGAGTTTACCACAATTGTTGTTGAATGTATGTTTTAATTGCATCTTACCAGTTTAAAAATATTTAGATTAAATTGAGTGCTGTACATGAAAATGGCTCCTCCCCAACTGAAGCGAGGTTGGACGATTGTCAAGCAATGCCACACAATTGCAAAAGCGGCGATGACACACTATTGGAAGAGACAGCTTTTGATGACTTGAATGCCGGTGGGAGGCAAACACTCACCGTGGAACAAAGTGCCTGCGTCTTGGCAAATGCCCTGCTGGACAAGTTGACCAATCCAATGGCCAAACAACTGAACTACGAGACCACACTTGTCTTCCTAGAGGAGGTGATTCGTCAAAGACAATGTTGGGCCCTTCAACTTCGTGCACTCATCGAACGATCTATGCTGGAGAAAGACAATTCGAGGAGGGTCGAGCGGGCGTGCGCCCAGTTGGAAGCACTTGCCCATATGCTAGATGGCGATTTAGCTGATTCGGATCTCGTATCTTCTTTTATTAATTTCGTATTCATGATAATTATGCCTCACAGAAAGGGGAACGTGACCAGCGTGTGGACATGCTCCTATGCTCATCCCCACTTCCTTTCTGGGAAGTGTCAAAGCTGCATGCAAATGTAGACGTAAATTATCCATCCATCCATCGTTCAATATTCTATAGGTTCTTTTCTCATTGGGCTGCGTTTCCGAAGCTCTACGTATATTCGAGAGTTTGGAATTGTGGGAAGAGGTTGTGAAGTGTTACCAGTGTCTAAGGCAGCCAGAAAAGGCAGAATGTTTGGTACGAAAGTTGATTGAGCAGAGAGAAGACCCTGTCCATTTGTGCATCCTCGGAGACATCACAGACAACGCAGCCTACTACCAGCGGGCAATCGAAGTGAGTCTCTAATTACAGTAGCTTACAGGCAGCATTGGCTTCGCGATTGACTGCGCCATATGCAACGATCTTTCCAAATGCAGATTTCCAACGATAAGAGTGCCCGTGCCCAATCATCGCTAGGCCAATTTATGTTGCGCAGAAAACGATACGATAAGGCGGTTGAGCACTTGTCGCGTTCAGTGGCCATCCAACCACTGCAGGTAAAGTTCATACCTCATATTCCTGTGAAATTTGTGCATTGCGTATTTTCCAGCTGGGCGTCTGGTTCAACATTGGATTCGCGGCAATGCAAATCCGCGAATTTAAGGTATTTTGTGGAGATACGGGGTACAACGATAATGCCGATGGACCGTCTAGATTGCTGTCCGAGCCTGCCACCGCTGTGTCAGCATTGAGCCAGAACACTTCGAGGCTTGGAACAATTTGGCTGCCTCGTACATCCACTTGGGTCAGAAAGAACGGGCACAGAAAATGCTCCTTGTCGGTCCTCCATAATATATGACGCCAAAAAATAATTTTACAGGAAGCTGTCAAATTGAATTGGGAAAACCACCACGTGTGGGAAAATCTGCTCCTAACGTCGGTGGATATCGGCGACTTAAAACAAGCGATTGCCTCTCTGGAAAAGTTGCTGGATTTAGACCAGAAAAGGCCACTGGACGAACTTCCACTGCAGGCAGTTGCCACTGAGCTTCTCTCTTCAGACAAGGCAGATGAGGGATTAGTGCATTCCCTTGCAGCTGTCTTCTCTCGCGTAAATGCGAGGCAGTCATTGAGTCCAAAGGTGAAGTGAAGCGCAAAACTCCCGTTGTCTAAAAGTCAAATTTTATCTAGCTCTTGCGTCTTTATGCCGAATTGAGGCGCCCAACAGGCGAAAAAAGTGCTGACCTCACGACTTGTTCGTTCTACGCACAATTGCTTGAGAGAGCATTCCAGAGAGAGTACGACAAACTGGCGCCTCCATTGGTAAGTTCAGGAAATTTGGCACCAACGTGTTTCGGCAATTTTCAATTGTAGGACCCCGTTCAGTGCTCGAAAATGTTGTCCGACCTTCAGCAATTGGTGTCGGCACTCAAACAAGTGTGGACGATAAAGCAATTTCGACCGGAACAAGTTTAAATCAAACAGGCCACAACCTTTAGTACTGTTCCACTTCAGGTCAAAATGCAATTAAAGCTGAGAATTGGTTCTACGATAAACCTTTTGGAACGGGAATTTGGCTCATGTTGTGAGAATTCCGAGAACGACCGGTTGGTGGATTTGCACAAACAGATCAAAGAATTGTTTAGTTGAATTTGTTTGTTGTTGTGTTAATAGATCTTCCAAAAAATAAATGCATTTTGCATCAAGCATTTCCCCATTTTAAATTTAAACATCGCGCGCATCTGGGAGTGCGGTGTATGTGCTCTCTTAGGTCTTAGTCACTGTCTATGATAGGCGACAAATTATTTCCTTCATTCTTCCCTATTTTCGCCCTCGAAATTCTTGTTCCTTTTCCTTCGACAACATGCGAAGGTCGTTGGGCGCCGCTGCTCTGTTCGCATATTATTTGTGTGCAAATTTCAAAGGGGCCCTTTTTGAGTAGGTTTCTGGTACCTCTCAGTTGGCATTCCTTCTTCCTCAGGAATGTCTACTGCACGTATTACCGGGATTCCAATGAACTCACTTGCGGGTGCGTAGGGAAGATCATAAACATAGATTCTGATCTTATTATTATTAAAAGAACCGTGACTTGTGAAACCCACGTCCCGATAGGACCGGACAACGCGGAGATTGATGGACTTGACACCAAGCTCCCCAGGTGGGCATGACAGCTGCAGAATGCAGATGATAGTTGTGAATTCAGAGGATGGTACCGCATTGGAACGGTTGGCATCAATTCGCCCGGAAAAATGCATCGAATTTCAGCTTTCAATAAGACACGACCGAGCCTGGTTCAACTTGTACAGGTTTTTGGGGAAATAATACATATAATAAAATAGTACGAGGACACTCAGACGAAGGGCAACCGGACAGGGATATTGGGATTTCTACACGCAGATACCCGAAAGAAGCTGCATTGGGTTGGTCCCCCTATGCCAGTTCGTTGTAATTATTGCGCAAAAACGACCTCACCAGGCAATTCGGCTTGCACGCGGGCGAAAACATTGCTGGCTCGGTCTCGGTGAAGGATAAACGCTGCTTCGACCGCCTCGTGGTCCAGATTGAGCGGAAATCCACGACGGAGAAGTTCGACGTTCTCCAGTGTCGAAAATGTATTTTCAACTCTTGCTGGCTGGGTACCCGCACTTTGCACGACCAACGAACTTACCTTACCAATTTACGCTCCTACTAATTTCTTTGCATTTACTATAAGTTTTAACTGTTTACTAAGTATAACAATGAAATAAATGATAAATGTATCGAATAATTCAACAACACTAAACAGTCAGAATTGGTCCTTCTGAACTGAACAACGGCGACGACAGAGACGAATTGAACTGAATTTTGCTCTCGTCAGGCGAATACTTCCTTCTCTTTTTCGGAGGACCTCCTTCTCCATTGTCCAAACCGAATGATTCGCCATCATTCTCAAATTCTCCAGCAGAATCGTTTTTGGGGTTCCCGTCGAATAACGTGAAGCGCGATTTCTCGAGTATTGCATCGAATAGATCAAGAGAATTCCATTCAAGTGAAACCTCTCCATCCTGAACGTTTGCTTCCACGAAATTCGCCTTAGAGCTAACTTTTTGACTCCAGTGGCTTTGTATTGCCTAAAAGTTACCGATGACTGGTTTAGATTAATTTTATGGTAATCGTTGTTCAAAATGAAATATTTGAGCAAACTGGGACGTCCAATTGCAACATCGCTTCTCACCTTCAATTCCCACAAAGACGACTCGGTGGCCCCACAGTTTTGCAGATCAGTTTCGGATTCCACATATGGATCAGAGTCAATTGTTTGCGGACTGTCCCTGTTGACGAGAAGGGAGTGAACTGTCGGGTGACGACACAGCAGATTCTTTAGAAGATGTATTAGCGGCAATTGACAGCGCACGGGGGCAAACAGCAGAACCCGGCTGAGTTTCTTGATGAATGCGCAAACGATGTAGACGGGAATATGACTGTAATTTGGGGAAATGTTAAAGGGATATCGAATGCCGAAACTTGCGTTGAGGAGAGTATCAGATCCACGAGGTCAAAGAATCTCTTCGAATAATCTGAATAGCAGACACTTGGCTGAATTATCTTGTAGACATCTGCATAGAAATTAGGGTGCTCACTAAAATTGAAACAAGAAATAGGTGTGTACTTAAAATACTTACAAATTTCTATTTACAATCAACTTGAATATCCCTGCCAGTGATAAACAGGCCATAAATCCGCCGAGTTTGAATATCTTGTAGAGAAAATCACTGAAAAGTTCAGGATTCGGCAGCCCGTCTATTACATTTTCAACGAAGTGAATCAAAATTGGACGCAGCATTTTTGTGGAAAACTAAAAACACCAAATTAGTTCCTTGAATTGAAATATTTAAATACATACAGTCACTCGATGAAATAGTTCCATCCACGCCTTTTGGAGTAGAACAAGTATGCGTTTTTTAGTCACATCAATTTTATTTTCTATTAATCAAATAATGTCATTTGCCAAATCATAAAAGAACATACTAGGCTAGATTAAAGATTAGCGTTTGCCGTTTGTCTCATAATTTATTTTAGTGTGCAATCAACATAAATTTGTGGGCGTGCTTTTGTCGAATGTGGCAGAAAACCTCAAAAATATACTCCCCCCCCCCCCAATATGGTTCGGAAAGCGATAAAATATTCTACTCGCTTAATTGAACCTTTTTTATATCTTTTACGTTATTACATCTAAAGTGAATTGCGAGACAAGAGACAAACGATAGTCTTGCTGAACTTACGTTCCTCTTCGCACATCAAATTCATTCTGTCCAGTTCTGTGGGGAGTGCCAGTGCAGTAAAGAGAGCAATTAAATTCGATTTGACTCCGACATCATCGGCGCCCTGTTTGCGGTTGTTTAAGTCCAAATGAAAGTATCAGAACAAGACCCAACCATTTCGTGCATTTTTCGAGTGATCTGAGGCAGTAAAAGCGCAATTATATCCAAATGTGCACATCCCTTCCTGGCCAAGTGCTTTATCCTTATTCTTCCAGCCCTTCCTTTGGGTGAGTAAAGAAGTTCAACAAAATCCTTAATTTTGAATTTACAGTAAGGCGTTTCTCCTCATATACCTGCACAAAGCATCTTATAGAATAGAATTGCCCATCCGAATTCAATTCATCAATGATTTCTTTAACACTATTTGTCAGTAAGTTAATTGAAACCATTTTGGTGTAAATGGTATCTAAACTCTAAACTCTACCAAGTAAGTTGAATGAGTGCCTAAACTGCAATATAAGTCGAGCCAATTTTTTCAGCTCTGTAATACAGAACAATTATTCGGTTAAAATGTTCAAAGGATGGTCAATTGATCAAGACAAATCTTGTATAAATAAAGCTTGGAGATTACGCCGTATTTATTTTAAGAACAAAGTTAAAGTCTATCACACTCAATTGAATCCGATCAGATCATTCTTGGCAAAGTTATGAGTTATGCCTTATGCCTCAAAGTTTTGGCGCCAAATATTTTAAAACAATTACGACATTTCCTTTTTCCTTTTGCGTCGTTTTTAAGCTTCTCCATATTCGATTTTTCGCACAACCTATCACATTCAGCGTCGAAAATAGTGCGATTAAAAGCAATTAGTCGTGCATTGTTTGTGCACAGAAAGAGCATTTCTGCATCGCTATTATCACCACCTCTGCTTTTACCGCCTCTACCTTTGGTTACAATGGCCGAAAGAAATCGCTGCAGCCATTCGACTGTAAATAATAATCACGCGTTAAAAAACGGAGTGCACTCGATGGATTGCTCCAAAAATGGCTACTCTCTTTGCGAACTCTCTCCAAATGATCGCGCAAAACGATCGGCGGCATTTGCTTGTGGGGAAGCGGAAATCTTCAAAGGAATGAAAATTGGTGTGGGGAGCGGAACAACCGTCAAATTTCTGATCGATTGGTTGCGAGATAGATATCATGAAAATAAGTTGCCAGGGATTTGTTGCGTTCCAACTTCATTTCAGGCAATTTGCACAGATTTATACAAACCTTTCAAACTTTTTAGACACGCCTTTGGCTGAGAGAAGCCAACATACCAGTTGCTGATCTGGATGAACTGAACGAACTCGATTTGGCAATTGACGGTGCTGATGAGATTGATGCTGGATTAAATTGTAAAAGGCTTCTTCAACCTTCTGACTGATTGTGGTTGCAGGCATTAAAGGTGGAGGAGGATGTTTGATGCAGGAGAAAATAGTTCAGACGTGTGCGAAACGCTTTGTGATCATCGGCGGGCTCGACAAGTACTCAGAGACTTTTGGACAAGCTTACAGGAGCATTCCTATCGAAGTGGCTTCTGCGGGTCTCGTTCCTGTCCAAAGATGGATAAACGAAAGATTCGGTGATTTTTTCGCTCTAGTCAATTTAGGAATTCAATACGACTTTTGGGGGTCCAATCACACATTGAGTCCGACTAAACTTTTAGGGTTTAATTAACTCACCTATTAAGCGTCCAATCAAACTTTTATTGGATATCCTTTGAAAACTACCTAATTCTGAGGTAAAAGGGGTCCTCCCAAAGTACCAATAAATATTCGAAATCCGTTAATAAATTTTTTGATTGGTTCATCTAAACATTTGATTGAATTTGATTGTCCGCGGCAATGGAAAACGTGAAGGCCAAAAGCTTGATTATAAACTTTTGGCCACGGTAGTAAGCCAGTTTTAATAAAAGGAGGAAGGAAATGATCATATTACAGGAGGTGAGTGTGTACTGCGAATGGACGCGAGAAAGTGTTTCCCTGTGATAACAGAAAACCATAACTATATTGTGAGTTTGGAAACAATAGTGGAAATGATCGAAAAAATAGATCGACTGGAAATTCCCAACTGACAAATGCGACGTCGACTGGGACACGCTTAACCGAGAAATACTGTGCATGCCAGGTTAGCCCAACAAGTTCCACTAGAGAATGCGCATTCATTTTTAGGCGTTGCCGAAACGGGACTATTCATAAATGTTGCCAAATTAGGTATTATTTACACGGACAATTTATAGCGGCAAACTCGGCTTCAGCTTCTTCCCATTTTTTGCAGCATATCTCGCAACACCGGACGGCGAAATTCATATTGTTCATGCGAAATAATGATTCGAACATACATTCATCAAAGCATTCCTCCAATGTGCCTTGGAAAGAAACGTGCTCACTAACAATTTAAATTCCATGATAATTTCACTTTGGTATTTATTCTTATTCTGTCCGCTCTTTATTATTTAATAAAGATTAAACACACAGATTGCCGAAAATGTCTTCATCTCCATTCACTTGTAGAACTCAAACTCCTCACTGTCCTTCTTGACCACCTGCTTGTAAGCCTTGTTAAAATCCTTGTTGAGGACCATGTAGCGATTCTCCCGAACCGCGTACATTCCCGCCTAAAATACATTGCACAAATCATGAGGGCATCTTCTTCACCTCTTGGCAGATGGAACTGATTTCCGCGCACGAAATCTTGTCAGGTCGAGTAACATAGTCCTCTAAGTCGATTTCCTCGCTCAAATTCATTTTGGCGGTGACAGTGGAGAAGACCAGACGTTTCTGTCTCCTGTCGGGCATTGGAAATTCGATCTTTCTGTCCAAACGTCCCGGACGAAGCAGAGCAGGGTCGAGCGTATCTTGGCGATTAGTTGCCATTATAACCTGGTTCGGAAATCGATTACCCTTTCCAAATATTTTCAGTACCTTGACATTTGTGTTCTGGTCAAACCCGTCCATCTGATTCAGCAATTCAAGCAGGATCCGCTGCACTTCCCGATCAGCTCCTGTTTGTGCATCGAACCGTTTGGTAGCGATTGCATCAATCTCATCAATGAAGATTATGCAGGGACTATTTTCTTTTGCCAGACGAAAAACATCGCGAACCATTCTAGGGCCTAAAATTATCGTCTTTTGGGCCGCTTCTGGTAACTTTGCTACCTTCTCCGAGATATTTCTGCACAAATTCACTTCCAACTACGCGAATGAAAGAAGCCTTTGTATGATGAGCCACCGCCTTTGCTAACATTGTCTTGCCGCATCCTGGAGGCCCGTACAGGAGAACTCCGCGAGGGGGGTCGATTCCAATCTGGAATAAGCAAACCTCCAGATGCTTAACTTCAAAAACCTGTTCGTAAAGTTCCCCGTTTGTCAGCGGAAGTTCGACAGCCTCACGAACTTCTTGCTTCTGCGTGTCAAGCCCACCAACATCAGAATAGGTGACATCTGGCTTTTCGTCCGCTCGGAGCATTTGAATGGAAGAGTCGGATTCAGGTGGGAGAACGTCAACGAGGGCGTTGCTATATTTGTGCAGTGAGACACTGCAACCGGCTTTGAGCAGTTCCCGATCGAGAATGGACAGCACGCGCACATAGTAATTCGAGCCTAAAGATGGTGAGAAATGTCCTGTGTCCCTTCTTACCGGTGGTCGACCCAACAATCGCATGGTCGTAGTCAACAGCCTCCAAAAATTGTCCGATGATCAATGGGACGGACTGTATGCGTTTGACCTAAAAAATGATGATAATATGATAACGCAAATCTGATGCTGGCCTCTTCTTGTGCATGAACTAATTCCTTCTCCAGGTTTCGCATATCCGATTTAAGATACTGAAAATGGGTAATCAATCAGTTGAAAAAACATTTTAATTCGCCTGTTCCATAACATCCAGGTGCGATAGTTTGCTTTCCAATTTCTTGAGCTTCAGATAGTCATCTTTGTGCGGGAGCATCCCGAGATCATACGCCACATTCGATTGCAGAGTTGAAGTATCCATCATCTCTTCCGGCTGCTGAACGAAAAATTTTTCAATTATTCAAAAAGCTTAAATTTTAAATAGACAATAAATAAAAATACCTCTATAGATGCAGAAACAACGACTTCTGCCATTATGATTTTATGATACTAGCAATATCAGATTCTGTCCAATGTCGCTAAACGAAATAAGATTTAAATTCAGAAAATCAAAAATGCTTATAATTATAATCCTAATTTCTAAACAGCAATCTATTCTCGTCGTCGTCGCGCCTTGGCTTTGGCTGACTTTCTCTGGCGGTTGCGGCTGGCGTAACGCGCACGCCAATCGTACCAAAATTCAGAATTTACCAATGACATTCATTTGGAAACAACCAAAATTATAAATTAATATATTTTCCAAAACCAACTCCCAATTTAGAATAGTTTTATAGAGAGACCCGATTTGGGACGCGAGACCCTCATTGTCGGAAATATGCGAGATATTGAAAACCATAACAGTGAACACGTGCATCGGATTAATCATTTTTATACTTACTACCCGAGTATAATCCGGAAGAGTGATTATATATGAATTGGTGATACAAATACAAAAAGTCAATGGGACAAAATTCACAATGAGAACAACGACCGACCAATTATTAAGAGTTGTTATCCGAAATCAAACAATAATCAGTTGCCATTAGGCTGTTCTGGCAGTCGTCCACCGACGCTACAGGAATTTGCAACACTGAGAAAGAGGCTGAAATACACCGTTTGTATAGTAATGTCTGCCTTATTGGTTGCATTACCGTTCAATTTCTGGCGCACACCGCACAAAGTCATGCTTCCAAAAGCAGTAACGCGCGTTGCGAATGAGTTCAATAAACGTGATCAGGAGACCCCAAGGGTGCGGTCGAAGTGCGACGAGCCGTTCGAACAGAATACTGGAAAATTTTAAAAAAGAAATAGGAGTTGCAGCAGTAAACAGGTACCGAGTAATTTGCTCCTGGATGTGCTCAGTGTTGGCCTCTAAGAACAGATAGAGAAGGGTGCAACTGAAGTAATGAGTGTGCGAGTTCGGATACCGGAGTTGATTGGCAATGGCATTAAAAAGAAGGTATCGGCCTGAAATTCTTCGTTTTTGAAGGGAAATAAATGTTTTGTTGTCACACCCTCTGTGCACAGAGAGACGGCGAGGTTCTGGAAAATGTCCATGAAGGCCGTGTGCGCGATGGTGTCCATTGAGATGCGCTGGCTCTTCTCGTTGATCGAATCGATGGCGCGGACTCCGACATACATCACCACCGCATTGATCACACTGATGTTGTACTTGGTGGTCGGCGAGAGGTTTGGCTGATGCGGCTGCGGAGTGAAGAGCAAAAGGCCGGGCAGGTCCGAAAGGAAGTTCACGGATGAGCGAGTTTCCAGATAATCATCCAAACGCTTTCGGAATTCTTGCGGAATTATATTACTCATTTCACGATGAGTCTTTGGATTGCTACTCATTTCGGGAAGGCTCTCAATCTGAATGGAAATGAAAAATAAATTCCATTCCTCATATTGCTGTACTCGTCCAAGATTTTCAGTGAATGGGTCTGGAAGTCGCATGTCTCGAGGATAGGCACTCAGAATTAGGTTGCGCAATTGTACGCAATTCGGCGGTATCGCGTCACACAGCACGTAGTGATATTCGCAGAGAATTTCTGGGAATGCTTAATTGGCCCACCAGAATAATCATTAAAGTGCGACCTGGAAAGTCATGCAGAATGACCAGCAACACGCGAAGTGTGCCCTTGTAGATATACGCTATCGGTTTGGGAAGTTGCACGTTGCGGAGGAATGGTGCCAAGAACTTGAGATGACAGAGTATCAGCTGAGTGTGCATAGCTCCAGTTCTGGCCAGATCGAAACTTTCGGAGAGAAGTCGCCCTATGAAATTGCGGTGGCCGATAATGTCCAGCCAGTGAAAGGCAAATCCGGGCACGCGACGAGGTTGCAACACAAAAAGTGCTTGCCTGGATGTAACGAACGCATCGAGCCACAACTCGGCTTTTCAGCCTACCCAAACGACTCGAGGATGTTCCACTGGATCGAATCAAGTACCGGATCAGGAGCAGTCAGTTCGTTGAACATTATGATCAGTATGCGGTGGAAGGGAAGCCCATTGAAATCCAGCTTTCTTTGTTCATGGTCCTTGTTCAGTGCGTTGGTCAAGATGCCCAGCACCTTCTTCAGCAAATTGACCTTCGTCGAGTGGTGTTGTCCGTCGCTGTATTTTACCATCAGACTAAAAAACGAATTTATTGGAAAACTAGAATGGCGAAATGTTTACCAAGTTAGTTTGGTGAACGCATCTAATGTGTAGTAGCAACGCTGGCGCACAACGGTGGACTGGCCAGAACTCTCATTTTTCAGCAAACGGTAGGAAACATCAAAACAAATGTCAGCACAAAGACGGAAGAACTTGGTTATCATTTCATCAGTAGCCAGCACCCCATTATCGTGCATCTGGACAGTGAAAACTAGACAGGCCAATCAGTCAATCCGTTACCATTTGCACTATGCAGGCCAAAGCGTGTTGCGGATCCTTTTGTGCCATAGGCGTATAGCAAATTGTGATCCATTCACGAAGAATGGCCTCCACTTTATTCTGGAGCAACTGGTCGTCATTCAACTTCCTCGTACCCAATCCACCGCCAGGCATTCCATTGAAGCCAGGATCGTCTGGGAAAACCGAAGGCATCGTCATTCTGTCGCCCCCGGGCATGGCCAAGTTCTGCGGCATTGGCGGAGGGTGTTGTTGCGGCAGGGCGCCCTGAATTGCGGAAACACTCGTGGAAGGTCGTCCGTCGGAAATTGGTATGTTCGGCGGAATAAATGGAGCGGCAAAGGCATTGGTCGGGGTTCTGGATGGTTGTGCTGCCGGCGTCATCTGGCCACGCCGTTCGATGAAT
Organism: Radopholus similis; assembly: GCA_013357305.1. Classification (NCBI taxonomy): domain Eukaryota; kingdom Metazoa; phylum Nematoda; class Chromadorea; order Rhabditida; family Pratylenchidae; genus Radopholus; species Radopholus similis. The sequence goes on from VAHH01000013.1 coordinate 58,234, forward strand.
CTGTCCTCTGGTAGAAGTGGACGGAAACCACAGACTTTTCTAAAAAAACATTGTTCCACATTCCTAAGGGGAACGTACGAGGAGAAGTCATCATACACGCGCATCATGGACTCAGAAACCACACCCTCCTTTATTCGAATTGACTCTGGAACCTTTTCGCTCATAGCCACCATGGCGGGATCTCCTTGAAACGGACGATCTTCCTTCTGGGCAGTTCTTCGCGTCGCAAAGTCTGACTCCAAACGTTTCTCCATCTCGACTACAGCCTTTTCGCAGGCATTTTTCACGATAAAATTGGTCGACAGGGCTATGTTGGCCTCAGTGATGGCAATCGCCGCTTCTTCCACCATCTTTGCCTGTTCGCTTCCAGCAATATTCCCGAGATTGTTAAGCAGAGCCTGTTTCAGAATTCCCATCATTGTATTCGACAATGGCTCTCGACAAGTGATCGCCGCCATTGCTGCAGTCATTGAGCGCATCATCTGGAAAATTTTAATTTTGAGTTATTCCATTTGTGTGTACTACTTAACCTGATGGGAGGCGCGACGCAAATTTTGTTCATTCGGATCCATACAGAAGTCCTTGCGGCAGATGTGCTCAGTGGCTGTGATGGCAACGCTGATAGAGCGATCGGCAATCCCTCCTGTTCACCATTGTGTTAAAAGATGAGTAGTAGGGAGTGAATTACCGATTAGTTCTCGAATGGCGTGCAAAATGGCAGACTTGCACACCATCTTCAGTTGGGGCATTTGCTGGAAGAGCACGATATGGTGAGGAACGATCAGTTGTTGCATGAATCCTTAACAGCTGTTCAATGCAAAAACGGGTGTCAGAAACTGACCTGTGTGTGTAAAAACATTCACATCGCCGTAATTATAGTTGGAACCATTCTGGCCGAAAATCTGACTCTGCTTAAGTTGTTGGCCGGCAATTGGGGCTTGGGTAAAGGCAGGCGAATCTTTGCCGTCAATAATTGGGAGCATTTCGGCCGTGTATTCGCTTCCACCGTGCATGCCAAATCCCATTCCATTGCCTGGAATGGACACTCCAGCAGGGGGGAAAGGTTGCTGTGGTGGAACAGGAGATGCACCCTCGTGTTTGATTGGCACAAGTTTGGGCTAAAAGATTTAAAACTCATCTCGGGTGGAACAAGGAATACCAGACGACTGGACTCTTTCAGGTAGTTGCCCACTTCTATGCCTCGTAAGTCAATGTTCAACTCTTTGCACAGAACTTCAATCTCGAACCGCAGATTGAGCTTCAAATCCGGTTCATTGTGTATTTCTGCAAGCACCTTCAGAATTGCATAGATCCACGCACAATGAGGTCCGAAAATCTTAATTTGCAATTATAATGCTTCAGGGGCCTTAACTCTCCATACAGTGCTTTTGGCACTCGCTGTGAGACACTTGACGACAAATGGAACGATGTATAACAATTCGCTCTGCCCCTTATAGAACGCCTCCAACAGCATGAATTTCATATCCAGATCTTTCGCAAGAATGGGCTTGTCTCGTCCAATTGTTACTGTGCCCAACCAGTGACCCAGATTCTTCAGCAATTGCCGATCGCCAAAATTGGTTGCTGCTTGACGTTTGTCACTCCGTAGCAGAATGCTGATATTTCGGTAGGTCTCCTTCAGAATGTAGTTATCCAAAGCAGAATTGTTGATCATTCCCAAAAAGGTATTGTACAACTGTTGGAAGTTCTGCTCGACGGTAACTCGTTTCATAACAAGGTATTGGGCGAACCATTCCAAGAAATCATCTCCGCCTTCACTGATCAGCTCATTCACTTCTTGAGTCTGAAAGGAAAACTATTGTATAAATGTATTATCTCAGCCAACTTCCAATATGACCTTATCCACGAGGTTATTCGTGCAAAGATTGTTGCAGATGAATGCCACTTTCTCGAAGACTGCTTGTGCTGGCTGCTTGACTTGAGTTCCTTCACGTTCAGTGGCAGAAACAAGAGTATCCACGTTGGTCACGCTTAGAATAGAACTTCCCTAAAAGATTCCACTTGCATTACACCACATCGTTTGAAAATATACACCGAGTTAGTCCCTCTGGGTGCCGAGAATTTCATATTACTGATGCTGACGGATGCAGTTGGGTTCAATGGTGGCTGCGTAGGGGTGATGGGAGTGTTGAAATTATTCCCAGTTCCTCCTCCTCCTCCACTCATGAAAAATGACTGTCCACTCGTCCATAAAGAGTTCTCTCTGTCTGGGATGTGAGTAGTCTGTGGAAGCTGCCCTTGAATGCCCGCCGCAACAAAATCTTTTAATCCAGAGGGAAATCTGTTGTAACTTTCGAGAGCCGCGATCATCTGGCACACTTTGGTATACTTGTGTAGACAACTTCTACACGCATTGAGTGCAACAATTCCGAACGTCCAGAGCATACTGCCCGGTTCATCATTGAGTGATTCCAACACCCGACGGATTGCTGTGGCGAATTGGATATTACTAAGTTGTAAAAATCAAATGAATATAGCGCAATGCCGGATCAACATACGAGACGATTCCCTCTTTGATTATTCCACCATATACTTCCGCCGTAGTTCTTAATTCTCGTTCTGGATATTCACGGAAAAAACGGTACTCGTCGAACAAATTCTTGACAACACAAAGAAGCAAGTCCTAATAGGGGGTATTCGACTTATTTGGAACTATAAAAGTCGAACCCTTTCTTTTGGAAGTCCAGAGAGTCGGAAGCCCTTGAGCTTGTTGATGAAATCACTCACCGACATTCGACCATTGGGTGCATATATCTGAATATTTATAGGTTTTTCATTTTATTTGGATGGATAAAAACCTGTTGGAAGTATTGATTTGCTTCTTCCTGGATGTCCTCGCTAAACATGGCATTCGTTAGGTCATCTAAATATGAAGCATTCTGCTGCATGGTCATTCTTATCTGTTGTTGATGTACATTACTTTTGATTTTTAAAAAAACCTCTGAACATTTTAATGTAAATTAGCGGCTTTATTTGCTATTGCTTGTTTTTAAATCTTTAGAGTATGACAGGTTTTTAGGCTTTGAGGAACGTAAAATAGAAAGAAAAATACTTTAGGAAGTGTTCAAATTATTTTTGGTAAAACTTATAGCTGAAAATAATCAAAAAGGTGGAAGTGAAATTATGTACAGTAAAAGTAAATCATAAAAAATAAAACATGTATTACTGTATTTTATTCGTTAAAATAGATAAATTCAAAATCAAGTTACTAAATTTCAAAATTGAAACATGAGCGATTACCGCCAAAATCAACTGCCATTTGCTGCTGGTTGCTTGGGCTAATCGATGTAGGCATTGTGGAAGAAAGGTGGCGAAAATCTAACGGAGTGGGATTCCGTAGGCCACGCAATCCCTGCATCATCTGGTCACGCTGTTGGAAGAGCGTAAACGGATTTGCTCCTCCGATGTTTCCTGGAGTGCTGACTGTGTTGAAGGAACGGGAACTAAACTCGCTTAGCAATTTTTTCCCAGCCTACCAATGCGGGATTGTTCTGCCCCCATTTTCAGTGGCATAAATGAATGCGCGCTGAATTGGGCGGAAGGAGTCACCTGAATAGGCAAACCATTATTGGAAAATAGGCCTCATAAACCCATATTTAGCTCTTCCCCTTTTCCCCCCTACGACCTTTCCCCGACTAATCTGCGCCACCAATTGATTCAGTTCTGCGTTGATCAATGGCCAACTGCTGGATGCTCTTTGCTGGAGTGCAGAGAACATTAGGTTGAAGGTTTCGCTGGGCAATGGGCTGGCTGCTGCCAATGCGGGACAGCGTCTCCGCAGGTACTGACACAGGTCCTGGGCAAATCTTTCACCATGCTCGTTCAGTTTGTCTTCCAGGAACTTGTCAAGCTTCAGATAATCCCTTCGCGCAGCCAAAGTCGCCAAATCAATCACGAATGGAAAGTGAGACTGGAAAATGAATGGCGGATCAGGGATTTTTTTTATCGAATCCATGTCCACTTGGAAAGTGCCCGCCATATCACCCATGTTTAACAGCTCGCCAAGTGCCTTCAGCTCGTGGGCGATTTCGAGGATTCGTGTAAGACGGGTCTGATCCTGAGCGAAAAATTATATTTTTTAGCCGCTTTGGTAGTTGAATACGTCCGAATTTTGTGCGTAATAAGCGGCCATTGAGTTACGCAGAATCTCGTGCATTTGGCCTCGACACTTTTCATGGGTTAACGAGAATTGCAAAACGGGCACTGCATTTGCGTGTCCGGCGAGCAACGTGGAAATGAGACATTTGAGCACGTAGATACGCAGTTGTGTCATTGGCAACTGGAATTTTGTCAAATATAGTAATCGGAAAATATAAACTACATTTATTTGGATGGTGCCGAGAAAGAGCAGATCGGGACAGAGCAACATTGGACCAGGGGCGCGAAGCAGTGATAGCACGTGTGTATCCAAGGGGGGCACATCGCCCAACTTGTACAACACTTCGACGAGATCCAAGCACTTCCAGATGGCCACATTTCGGTTGCTTTCGTCCGGGAACACCTTCATGCTGCTCAGGTTCACCGGATGGTGCGGGTAATCGATCACGTTGAAAACGTCTGGGTGCTGTACAATTTGGGTGAGCCAGGACAACTGAGCGCAACAAATCTCTACTTGGCTAATAGTTCCTCCAACCTGTCCAGGTTTATTTGCACTCCATGGCCGATAGAGAAGTCCAATGGGAAAAGGGTTGGGAGCAATGCCCGAGATGAGCACAAGAATAAGGAACTAGGAAAATGGGCCGAATGTATTTAAAATACTCGAAGTGGCAACCTTCAAAGCCGATTTGGAACGCACTTGAAAGTGCGGATTGTCCAACCCCGAGAACACTTCATGCCAGTCAAGTGAAGGTGCCTGATAATTTGCACTTGACAATTGGCTAGATTGTGACCGGATCCTCACCAGTGCTCTGACTGCTGCGACAAAGATGGTGCCCTCGTAGGGCAGGGCAGCTCCACTAGACGCGGCACTGTACAATACCATCTCCCAGCTGCTCTTCTGTGACGAGAAGGGCGATGCTTCCGAGGTGGTCACCATACCAGTGATCTATTTTTGATGATTTTCAGACGCACTTTTCATTGATTGTACCATGTTGGCAACCATTTGGGCATCCAACGAACCCCCGTTGATCAATGAGTGGATGTGCTGTTGACAGGAATCCATGCTGGACGTGAAGCTTGCGCCCAGCTCCTTCATTTTGTATTTTTGATCTACCTAATCACCTCCCTCCTATCCCTCACCTGCACTTTCCGAATCAAATCGCTCGTCGGTGGCGGCTCGCCACCTCCGATCAAGTCCATACTGCCTTATATAGATAGTATTAGTGTAGTATTTCTTTTTAATATTCTGAGTTTGCAATTCTTAGGCGTTTTTTATTTTTAGTTGATAGTTTTGTCCAAGTGTTTTCGTGTTTTGTTTTTGATGGAATCGAATTTTTGGCAATTTAAATTTTAACAATCAGGCGAGAGGAATGTGAATAACTGATCATTGCACTGATCAGCATTCATTTCGGCCTAATATTGCTCGTTTTGTTCGCTAGTCCAGCTCTCAGTCTCAGCCGCTCAGCCCTGTCAAAATTCACAGCGATCATATTTTGGCATTTTGAATTTGGCAAATGACAATTTAAATTCACAATTTAACCCTTCCTGATTTTTGATCTTCATACTTCATTCAAAACTAACACTCGTTTCTCGCTTGTCAAATAATCCTAGCATAGCGCTTTATTATTTCGTAGCGGAGCAGCTAACTGCTTAATCCTAATTCAAACTGTTATTTTAATCACAATTTTTATAGTATAGCATCCACGCACTTCTCATTTACAAAATGTCTGGAGGCGGCAAAGATCGCATCGCGTTATTTCCATCAAGAATGTACGTTTTGTTTTATTTGCAAATTTATATACATTTGACCCAAAGGGCGCAAACTCTGATGAAGACCCGTCTGAAGGGGGCACAGAAGGGACACAGTCTGTTGAAGAAGAAAGCGGATGCGCTAAACTTGCGCTTCCGGGACATTTTAAAAAAGATCACCGAGGTAGGATATCGGAAAATGATTCATTAGAAGATCCTTTTCATGCATAGAACAAGAAGCGGATGGCAGAAGTGCTCAAAGAGGCAGCGTTTTCACTTGCAGGTAATGCTTACATTTGGGCGTAAAAAATTTAAAGAATTCAAGGGCAAGGGTTTAAGCTAAAATGTTGGTGTTTGGAAACAAACATTTTTTTCTACTCCCCATATTTCAAAATAAATTTCAGAGGCCAAATTTACGGCTGGGGATTTCTCGCACATGGTAAAAATATTTATATTATTGGTGAACAAATTTTTGCAATGCAGGTGGTACAAAATGTGTCCACTCAAGCGCAGTACACTGTTCGAATGAAGAAGGAGAATGTTGTCGGTATGTGACTGACCATTCATTTCAAATGCACATCGAGCAAGCGAAACATGTTCAGGTGTGTTCCTGCCCGTGTTCGAGGCACACAAGAAGGAGGGTTCGGACGGCGATGCGTATAATCTAACCGGACTGGGCAAGGGAGGAGCAAATATTGCCAAGCTGAAGCGCAATTACAACAAGTTTATTCAATTTTTTTAATATTTTTATGCATGTCGCCGGCAAATTAGATTTTCTTTTCTCTGGCCGTGTTCTCTTTTTCTTTGCTTTTTGTCCTTTTCTCTTGCATCAATAAACTGCTCTACCTTTCTCTCTCTCATTCGTTTTTTATCTAACGGAGAAATATGTAGCACGTAAAATCTAAATTGCCTGCGACATATAATTATTTTGACTCGCCTACAGGGCAGTGGAGTTGCTGGTTGAGTTGGCCACCCTTCAGACATGCTTCATCACTCTGGACGAGGCGATCAAGGTGACTAATCGCCGTGTTAACGCGATCGAACACGGTTTGTTGGGGACAAACAACAAGGTTGAGGTCCTCTGGTCCCTTCACTTGCAGTGATCATTCCGAAGATTGAGAACACGCTCACGTACATTGTCACCGAGCTGGACGAGATGGAGCGCGAGGAGTTCTTCAGGTACAAATTCAATCGGTCTGCTGCAGTCCGCTTCTACCATTTGACCCCAGAATGAAGAAGATCCAAGCGAAAAAGAAGCGGGACAGAGCCGCCACGGAGGCAATTGCAGGCGGAGCCACGGAACGACAGCCAGACGATGGGCGTCCAATCAAGAGCATGCTAGACGAGGAGGACGATTTGCCTGTTTTATTCACCTGAACGCTTTCAGGAATCCCCACTCCGCGAAATGAGCCCGTTTTCCACGTTTTTTAAACATTCTGAGTCCCCTGAAGGTCCAACAATGCAAATTTGTTTAGCCCCTTCTCTAGGTTGTGTCTATTCTTTACCCGCATTCATTTTATTTGTCAACTGCAGTGGAGTTCGACCGAGTTTTTTACAGGCGGGGACATAAATAATAGCCAACTCAGTGTCGGATCGATATCCAAATGTGGTTGTCAACAAACAAATGCATGCACTCTCGTCTCCCCTACAATAAATTGGTGCGCAACAATAATAATAATAATACCCTTTAATTATACTCGGAATTTTGCCGCAAAGCAGAGGCGGACTGCTGGCATTCGCCGGTTACTTGCTTCCTTCCTCCATTACCACTTTTACCCATTCCTTTCTCGCTGTCTTCCCCAGGCGCATTCCATTCTGTGCCAAATAAATGGAAAAGGCGTTGCAATTGCTGGGTGCCGCAGACAGGAACACAATTCCTGTCCCCATCCGTTGTGTTCTCTCACAGCATATCCAATTCCCGTGCCAATTTTGAAAAAACGCTAAGAATGCGCGTAAGTGGCTGAAAAACACTTTACCATTTTTGGTGCTTTTCCTTGCCTAAACTCGTATCGCCTCATCCAAATATGACAATAATGGGGAGTCTTGCGGAGGATGTGTGTTTTCCACCACTTACGCGTGCTCTAGTTTTACCCCGATTTCGGCTCATCGTTTACCTCTACATTAATACCTTCCCTTTCCAGAGCCAGCATTATGTCCCTGATTTTCGAGACTCCGCACCTCCTAGACGAACTCCAAAGTGCCAAACTGTTCAATGGGGCATTCGTACTCTCGCAGCTGTTCGGAATTTGCGCAGTCTTGTTTGTGGCCATTTGGATGGGCGGCGATGGAGGCTTTGCATGGAGCGATGACCCAGACAGGCAATCAGATCACAAAGCGACAGCGTTTGAATAAATCAGTTTCAGACAGTTTCACTACCATCCAACGGTAATATTAACCTGAATTGGCGACAAGTCATCATTTACCGCTTTTCCAGTTCATGGCGATGGGGATTCTGTTCCTGCAAGTAAAAATAATTAAAGATGATTTTAAAATAATATGCAAAATATTAAACACGCTATTAAATAGGGGGAGGCTATCCTAGTCTATCGTGTGTTCCGCAATGAGCGCAAAAAGTTCACCAAGGTGCGCACTCGGAAACATCCCGTTCGGGCATTAGTTGTCCTTTTAGCTGCTCCATCTCAGCGTGCACTCGGTGACACTTATGCTCGGCCTAATCGCCCTCAAAGCGGTCTGGGATGCCCACGGTGGGTGGCAAAGTGCGGCAAATAACGCTGTTTGATTGCAGATCAGAAGTCGCAGCCCAACCTGATGTCGCTGCACAGCTGGATAGGACTGTCTCTGGTTGTCTTTTACCTTCTGCAGGTGCGCATCCCCCGGATTAAAATCAACCCGCGTTCAATTGTCAGTACGCGATTGGCATGGCCACATTCTTCTTCCCCGGTCTCTCGCTCGGAATGCGCAAATTCCTACTCCCGTTCCATCAGCTTTTTGGCATACTCATCTTCCTCGGCTGCTCCTGTACCGCTCTCCTGGGCATTTCCGAATACGCGGCATGGCACCACCGGTGACCAAGCGACAATTGTTTTTGGTGAGAAAGGCGCTCAGTGCCTTATTGCAGCTGCTGGACAGTGGACCACGAGATGTGTGCCCAACACCTGGTCTCCAACCTGTTCGGACTGTCGTTGCTCGGCTACTGTGCCACTGTGATCCTGTTGGTTGCAAATCCCCGGTGGAAGCGAAAGCCGCTGCCGGAGGAGGAGTGTCTGCACAGACTGGACGACGGCGGGATGGAGGGGTAGAAGAGGGCGAATACGGAGGGAAGGGGATTGGGCCAGGAAACAATCCCTATTACTTATAATGCATATCACATGATTTGGCGGAATATTAAAAGGGGTCATCGCATGTGCAAAAGACTTCTGCAACTTTGTCTGGTCCATCAATTTCTCTCTTAACCTCTTCCTCCGCCGTCAATCTCCCAAAATAATATCATTCCTCCCGCGGGACAACTGCTTCCGCGATCAGCCAACCGCATGTCACTCATCATCTCGGGCACAATTCCGGCCGTAGCGGCCAAGCAAAGAGTCGCTGACAAATCTCTCATTTGCCTTTTCCCAACACCCACTTCCACCTTTGCATCGATTCGTCCTTATTTTGGCCGCTCCCACAAGAGCCCGGCAATCATCTGCTGCTGAGTGCTCCTACGTTTCTCCCATTCTCCATCATGGCATGACTGGGATGTTGCTGAACTGCATTCGTCAAAAGGCGGTATCGTGGCGCCTCTCGGGCGACGTGCTGTCGCTACCATTTGGCGAAGAAGCGTGCGAACGGTGCAAACAGTTGCGGGAGGAGGTACGGCAACAGCAACCTTATTGTCGGCAGCAAACTGGACAATGGCTGGAGCTGATCGCCAGAGGTGTGCGGCAAAGAAAATTAATTCTTTCTTGGACGGGATAATATGCGCTATCCTTCCACTCTCCCTGGGGAGGATGCTCACTTCGCCCTTTCCCTGGGAGGGTGAAGTGTGCTGCTGTTTGCCATTGTCTTGGCGGCGCAAATGTTTCTCCCTCGAATGATGGAAATGTCGTCCGTAGTTGTTTCGCTGTGGTTGTCGTTTGCTCTTTCCTCGAGAGTCCCTCCCCTCTCGCCCATAATTTGCCCTTTCGTCGGTGTGTAATGTGCAATGCTCTTCCCTTTCCCTGATCCGGACCGGCCGCTGCAGCCATGACCAGCGGTGGCGAGTAGGGAGAGGTGGCTGCTGTTTCTGCTCTGCTCCGATTTGGCCATTGGCCCAGCTATTGGCGGTGACTGGGGTGGACCCTCCGCCGCCCAAATCAATCCATCACTTCTGCCCAAGCACACACTCCTACTCCCCTTTCCCTTATTCCCCCCTCCACCTCAATCCACATCACTGCCGATCACCATCATCCTCACAGCCAGTGGAAATGCCCTCCCTATTCTCTTCTTGGCGTCCAAAATTGCAAATTCGGCTGAAGAGGTTGCCCCGAATGGAGGGCAACTCCACCGACGAGGATGAAGAGGCCGTGGAGAGGGCCAAGCGCCGACTGACTTTGGACAGCAACGACTTCATCGTGGACTCTGCGCCCAATCGGCAAACGGCAGTGGAGCATGGCGGAGGCAGGGGCAGGCGGGCAGTTCGCTTCTGCGAAGGCGAGAACGAGAGGCACTTTCCTGTCACAAAAATGCTTCCCAAAAATATTTTCCAGCCCCTATTTTCTTTGTTCATTCAACTTCCCCATTTGCAGATCCCGTCGTGCCAACCTCCTCCCCACCTCCGCCTCCTCCTTCTTCCTCCGTGCCAGATCCATTTCCCTCGTCCCCGACCGCAGTTGTCTCCACTTCCCCCGCCAACAAACAACCACCCATCTCCTCCTCTTTGCCCCCACTTGTCAGTCCAATCTACAGCGAACCGTCCATGTTCGGCTCGGAAATTGCCGGTTCTCCACGTTGGAGACACTGTCAGGAGGGAATGTTGAATGGTGACGCAGCGGAGAATTTGCAGCCCCCGAGACCGGCTAGAAACGTGAGAAATGCGAATGGGGTTTATCGTTCCCATTTTGGATTTTAACATCGTAGAAGGGAACACGTGCCAATCAGCTGTTACAACAGTTGAGGGACGGCGAGGAGGGCACAGAAAGTGACACGACGGGGCAACGAGGGGGTAAGGGAATGTGTTGTTCTTCGTTTAAATTCTTCGGAAAGGTTTTGTGTTCCTCGAGTACCAAGGTGAAACCAAGAGATCGGCATTGCCGCCCAATGTGCGCTCAGTGGAACAGATCAAGAGCCTGTTTCTGCGCTCTTTTGCGGCACTCAGTCCGACAGAGATAAACTCCACGGGCATCAAAATCTACATCCAGAGCACCCACTCCCCTCATCACCGTCTCTTCTACGAGCTGGAGGACATTTGGTGGACACATCTCTTTCTTCCTCTTCCAATTGCCCTATTACAGTGAGGTGAAGGACCAGTCAGTGTTGCGTCTATTCGAACAGTCCTCACAATCGCTGGCGGCCTCTTCACCCTCCTCACCGCTCAACCACCAACCTCACCCTCCAACTCGTCCCCCTCGTTCTGTTGTCCCCCCAGCCATGGACTACTTCAGCGAACCAGAAATGGAGTGGACAGGCACGAACGGCGCCAGCGGGAACAGAGAGTTGGCAGCACTGAGACCAGCGAGTGTGCAGCCGCAGCTGTTGGGCAGACAACGGAGAAAAGCCGGTATTATTGGGCGGAATGAGCAGCGGTTAATGAATATTGTATATTGTATGATTTGCTGCACAACCAGGAACCAACGGCAACGGATGGCATGAACCGTCGGACTGGCATAGTGCCTACTCGAGCGACTCGTCCAGCGGACTGTACGCCCGTTCTGGGAGCAACACGGTAGAAAGCGAAGCGATACAGTGTTTTGTATCCACTCTTGCGCAACATTAGCCAGTGATCCCTGGACGAGAGGAGACTCAGCGCAAGGTTGACAGTCTGGAGCGTCAGTTGGCCTCGCTGAGCGAATTGGTGCACTCCGCTTTGATGCCCAACCGAGAGTTGATGGGTACCGACTGGAAGGAGTTGTCCAAACTGCGTTCGGAAATTCTGGAAGAACGTAGCCCAATGACCGAGTCTGCCACATCCACAATCTCCAACCACTCCATGACAGCCCGAGAAATGGCGGCTCTAACGAGCAAAGAGTTGATCAGCCAGCTAGATGCCCTGCGTGAAGATTTAGGCACATTAAGACGCGAAACAGTGGTAAGTGGAGGTCCGAGGAGAGTTGGGAAGTAAGACTGCTTCGATTGCAGAGAAGTGCGCAACAGGGGCGAGATATGGTGGAGAGGGCGGTAGAGAGAGTGCGAAGAATGGCGCCATCCGGGTGGGACAATGCGGAACGAGATGAAATGGAGCAAAGGAGAGACGATTGTTTGGAAAGACTAGACAGGCTTCAGAATGCGCTCAGGGAGTTCGAAGCAGCGCTGGAGAACACGCGGAGTTCGGTGCTGAACTCTACACGACGGCTCAGAATGGACGAAGTGGATGAGCTAACCGGCCGATTGGGCGAGATCGGCAGGGAGGCAGTGGAGCTGAAAAGTGCGTAAATACAACAGATATTCCGTTCATTTATTTTCTGTCACCTCAGTGGGCATTCCCGCACTGCAACACGATTTGGAGGAATCGATGCGAAGAACGATGGCGAGACTGAGCGAGGAGGAACGCATTCTGCACGACAAGCTGCCCCTGGTGGATGGGTGTTTGAGAAGGTGCAAAACACTCGCAAACATGATGGTCTGTATCTGTGGACGAAGCATTTCAACCAACATTGGTCTGTTCCAACAACAGGTGACAATGAAGAAGTTGGCGATGGTGCAGGATGAGCGCAGCGGGAACAGGGCGCAGGCACAGAGGAGAGCCATTCCAGTGAGGCACATTACTCTGCGCAATTTGCCGCAGACAACAGCCCACCAACATCCGCCGGTTGGACACAGCGCCGGGCACCACCCACTCGATGCAATACTCGACGAACTCAATGGAAATGCAATTAGTCCGGTGAAAAAACTGAACAACAGCAACAATGAGATTTCTGCTTCGTTCACTCTTTGCCTGCCCGTCCAGTCGAGAACAAACATTCCGGAAGGAACGATTCATTGACTGATGTATGCGAAAAACGAATACCAAGAACGAAATTATAATTTGTATTTCTATTTACTCGTATAAAAATAAAACCCTTTTCCTCGTGCCATACCTAAAGTATACTAACTATAGTATGTAGTTTCAAAACAGGCCAAGGAAGAGACAATAATCATTAATAAACAATGATCGGCAAAAGGTTCTTTTAGGCAAATAGACAGACCTGAAACCCCGGCGAGCTCTAGTATCAAACCAATTTTTCATTGCCCAAAAAATCCAATTGCCTAAAATAATCGGCGGCCATAATGATTTAATGATGAAAGATGAATAAACGGGTAAAATTTATTTACTATACCTATTAAACGTATGAAATTTTAGGAGTGGTGATTATTGCTGCGAATTTCTTTGAGTCTGTCAGCGAGTCTCTTATCCCTCTCCGACAATTCCAGCTCTAAACTCTCCAATTCTCGTGCGATCGTATTCTTTTTGAAAGTATCGTAAAAGTTCACTCCTTTGAACGTGAATTTCATCTTGATCAATTCTAATAAGACACCGCCAATTACGCCAAGCGAAAATGGCAAAACAATGCTAGTCAGCGAACTCGCAGCCCTTATTTGAGATCGAGTAACCATTGGCTAGAACTGAAATTTTAAAATTGGGATTTAGAATTTTTTAGAGAATGACCTTCAACGATTCCTGATTTTGAAGCCAGCGAGCTCCGCCTGTACGATCTCCTGTTCGAGTCGCTTTCGCTCTTGGGTCTTAACAGGTTTCTCGTATTTGTAGTACAGAAACAGATGAGTCAAGAGGACTGCAGAACAGAATGGGATGAAGCCGATGTAGATGAAACGAATTGACGCTGAAATCCAAAAAATTATTTCGAAATGAAAAACGAATTTTATTGTAGTACTTCTAACGTGGTTATGGAACTTGAAGGCTTAAATAGATAGTGGTCATTTCTCTTACTTCTGTGTAGGATGTCAAGTCGTCTGTTCGTTAGGATTCTTCGATATAATGGTCGAACGTCTCTTCTCTGGATGGCGACAAATTTAGGGATACTCAAATGCATAAAAGGAATTGGTTCTTTCGAATAGAATCTGCTTTTGCTAAAGACCAGGAGAAATATTCGGAAAAGGTATCGATTCAATAATAAATATTGGTTAATGATTAATGATTATCATTATCAACCAAATGCATTTCAAATTTGAGCGAATCATAAACGTCTCTTAGTCTCTTGCGACATTGAACAAAACCATTCGCCCTCAACATTTGTTGATTTGTTCCTGCTGCTCCCAAAAAATTCCGCGGGATCCCGTCAAGCGCCTGCCATATAGTGTATGATTTTGATTATGGATATAATGTCTCTTTTCAAGTTCAAACTTCAAACCTTCAAAGTTCAAACAACGGCAAATCAACGGAATACGAAATCAAAAGGGCAAAAGGACCGTGTTTCGAATGACGACATTGAGTCTTTGAGTCTGATGATTTGATGAATCGCTAATACATAATCGTGGGTTACCGTTTAGAATTAATGCATATTTAAATTTAAATCCAAAAAATATAAAATCAAAATCAGCCATCATCCATAAGGCAGAGATCACAATTCACAACCATGGATAAAATTCTCACTCATTGGACGGTAGGTTAATGGGCAAAGGGAATACAAAATGAACTGTCAATCCCACAGTTTTTTTCCAGACTAATGTCATGTCTGCAGCGATGACGCTTGTACCTCTCGGAGTCTTTTTTTACAAAAGTGCCTTTCATTAGCGAAGAAAAGCACATTTGAATTTTTCAGATAGTTTTAACTTTGGCTGGTGGCAAAGGAAAATGAAGCCCTCCGATCTGCCAAACATGCCTAGCTATGAATTGATAAAATTAGTTGAAAATGAACTTTGCACAATCCAGGAGAAGCGAAAGTATCCATTTGAGAGAGCAATGGTAAATTTCGGCCTGGCTGGATTTGGGGTTCTAATGCCTTATTGTTGACTTTGTTTTCCGTTCAGTTCAATATTCTCGTCTCTGACACCATTGAGTCCGAGACGCTCGGTACCTTTATCGGGGCCAACAATGTCCTGTTTCGTTATTCAACGCGATTAGCCCTCGATGACATCGAAAGCATACGCAAAAATTATCCGAATTTTATGCTGTTATTTAAAGAGAATTTTTCAACAAAATGGGTCAAAGATTTTGAATGTTTGAGCCAGAATCTCTCAACCGCGAAAAATCTTGGAGATTTGTTCTGGATATTCAGGGAAAAGTGAGTAAGTTCGCATAAATAAAATTAATTTTTGAAAATAAATTGACAAAGTTTCACGATCTTTTAAAATTATTTAGAAAATTGTCCGATTTCAAAGTAGACTCCTCCACCCTATCAGATGATGATCTCCGCAAAGTGCTATTAGGTCCGAATGCAAAGAAATTTGTAATTGCCAAAGAGATCCTTTATGCAGATAGGTTGGATCTTTCAAAAATTTAAGTCATTATCCTTTGCAATTCAGTTTGAGGTCATTGACGTCGGGATTCGTGATCTTGCTGATATTTTCTCTCGGTACACTACTCGTGATTCAAATTCGCCCAAAAATTGGTTCTTGGCCTGCGTTGATCATCTCTCTATCGCTCTGTGTGCTCTTATCGATTTTTGCGGACAAAGCCCAGACCATCAAAAACACACTGGAAACCGACCAAGAAGCCGCCAAATTGTGAGGAATACCTAGATTCCTTCCATTCAATTATGAGCTAAACATATTAAGGGACGACGAACACTTTGCTGGATACATGTAAACGAAGGCGGTTGGTTGTCCGATGGTTGGGTTGTTGTTTGTCCAGGGAGTACCTCGAGAGCAGCATCGAACTCTGCAAACTGCTCCACCGACTAACCGACGGCAGTGCGGACTTTGACGAGGACGGAAATTACTTGATAAACCCGGCACTCTACACGATAAGGCTGGACTTGGCAAAGAAGCTGGAAAAGGCGAGGAAGAAGGCCGCAAAAAAGCAAAAACAGTAGGTTTTTTGAATATTTATTTGGTAGACCTCGTTTTATTATTGTTATTGCTGATAAACGCCTTGAACCGCCAATCTTAATCTTATTTGACGTTGAGATGGACACAAATGAATTCTCGTGTATTATCAGATCATGTTAGCTTTAAAATTTTAGTTTTTAGATGCTTTCGAAAATTGCTTCAATTCCACAGCTGAATTTGGAGGAATTCAAAATCAAATTTTGGTTCGGTTCATCCTCCCTCTCTCCCTTCATAAATAGTCTTGTTCGTAGGCAACTCAAGGAAAAAGCGGACCATTTGTTGCTGACGAAGAGGGGACGCAGGGTACGCCTTGCACTGGCGGGCAGTGTGATCGTTGGTGGGTTCTGTGGGACGGATCGGCACGGATTCTGTTTGACTTTTCAGTGTATCCGACAATCTATTTGCTCGTTACCGGACCACTCATTAAGTTCACGTTCAAATACTGGTACAGGACAAATTCGGAGTAAGGGGACCAAAACAATATTTCCGTCCAGTTTCCATTAGATTGCCGGAACACCTGAATACCCTGGTCAACGAGGTGGGTATGAAAGACGTGGCAACAGTTTTAAGTATTTCGCGCTCTAGCAAACACTCGTTTGGATGAACAAAGAGGGACGTGTCGAAAATGACACATTCGTCAAGTTCAGTTGTCAACGAAGCTCTTCTAGTCCTTTCCAAACCTCAGAAACAATTCTTCCTCCGTTCCTCCTTAGGATCGCTTGATTCCATCTCTGCGGGCTCGCTAAGTGCCGGTACCGGAGCGCAGATTGCACTTCCGTTCTATGCTCAATTCGAGTCGGAGGAAGAGGCGAGACAATATGCAAAGCGGCATTTGGAGGTCATTTACGCGTCGTCAATTCATTTTGCCCTTTCCCTTTAGCCGCTAAATGTTCTTGGGAAGAAAGCGCACATTGACTGGGACTCGGATTTGGGCAGGCGTCTCCTCTCCACTTTCGTGCTCTCTCCCAATGTTACCTTGTCAATCGTCCATGGACAAAAACCGATTTCAGGCCATCAAATTCCTCATAATTCGCGATCTGTACAGACAACAGCACTCAACCGTCCGGACGGAAGAGGCCTACTCCTGGGTGGGATTGGTGAGAAAAATCAGCGATATCTGATATACACTTACGACTTACCTACCTAATTTTCAGTCCTTCGTTGGCATGTCTCTGTTTTACGGACTGGACTTGTTTCACTTCAAGGGCAATTCGCTTTACTGGTTCATGGCATTTCCCGTCATTTTCGCATTGACAGCCTTTTGCGCGATGAGCTGGCACAAATTTGCCGCGTAATCTGAACATTGTCCTTTGTTCTTATGTTCTGCCCACACAGATATTTCCACGAACACCATGCCGATATTGCGGCTGCCAAGCTTTCCCAAATCCATACGTTGGGTGGGAAAGAGTATTACACCAAGTACATGGCCAGGAACAGGTTTTGTTTTTTTGACAATGTTCACATGTTGCTTCAAAAGGATATTGCGGGGAGTCGTGAAGCGAGGTGACAAGTTGTTTACGGAGGTTGGGGACCAAAGGAAGGTCAGAATGAGGAGTTGAGACGCAAAAAGTGTAGAATGCCAAACATTTGAGGCAATCGCCCAATATGTGGTCCGATTCAACGAAGTGAACGTTGTGCACAGTGAAAATGAGGAGCTGCAGCCATGCATTCCCGGCGATGATTTGCCCACACAATTTTAGTCTAGCAGCACTTTTTGATGTTTCATTAGGTTTATTGATAAATTTTTTGTTCACAACTCGAGGACAAGAGGACCATTTAATTTAAATAGTCGTGAAGTATTTTGCATATTCTCCCCCAACCCAAATTGATTTCAAAAAAATTAAGGAAAAATGAGTGTTCCGGCGGGACTTCTAGCCTGCGCAACGTCCTCTCTCTGTTTTGGCAGCATGTATGTGGTAATGGTGGATCTTTCCGCGTTCACTGCATTTACCTTATTCACATTCGTTAATTTATGGCCGTGCGAAAGGCTGGGGATCCCGGTGATGGAATGGTCGTCCAGTGGGTGGTATGGCGCCCCCCAATAATTTCAATTGTTTGCACCTCTCAGGTTTGTTCCGCAATCTTCTTGACCGGACTGGGTGAGCATCACAGACGCTTGGAGGGCACTTCTTTTAATTCTTCAGTGACCTTCATCGCCACTGGATGCCCCCCCTTTCAACCCTTTGCCATGATTGGAGGCGCCCTCTGGGCTGTGGGCAATTTGACCGCGATCCCGATTATCAACACTATTGGCCTTGGAATGGGAATTTTGATCTGGGTATGCAAGGAGGGCACACACGTCCAATTGTTGGTATTTGAGGGGGTCGTGAACTGCGTCGTTGGCTGGGCCACAGGACGATTTGGGTTGTTCGGAGTGCGCGAGACCGAATGCGCTCAATTTTGGAAACCCAGGAGTGATTTAGGTGAGGGCGAGTGCTCCCAGCTCACCGAACATCAACTATGCGGGACTGATCCTGGTAATTGTTGGGTGGGCACTATTATTTACAATACATTGGACTCTGATGAGTGTCTATGCCGATGGTTAAAGGGGCGTGCTGTTCTCCTTCGTTCGCCCTAAAACTGGAAACGGGAATGGAGGCAGGCAAGAAGAGCCTCCGTCGGCAGAGACGGGACGCATTGTCGAAGGAAACGCCGCAGAAGGAGAGATTGCGACGCGGGAAGAGCGAACGGGACTGGTGGAGGGGGAAGCCGAAACCGTTGGAATTGGCGGAGAAGGAGAGGTGGAGCGGACCTCCGAGGAATACCCACTGGAGACCCACAACAGGGGGAGACGGAACTCGCGTCAAAGCGAACTCAGAAAACGCATAATGTGAACTGTTGTGTCTAGAAAAGGCAAATTTTTATTTTAAGCGCAGTGGTTTTGTCAATTTTTGCCGGGGCCTGCTATGGATCCACGTAGGGCAGGGAATCATAATCGATGCTAAAATATGGGCCCCAAACTCAGATTCACCCCCGTCGTCTACATCCAAGACAACCCGGACAAGTTTGTCCATCCGTCAAAGGATGCCATTGACTACGTGTTCTCCCACTTTTCTGGTGAGACCGCTCATTTTCCGCCCATTCGTTTATTTCAGGTATAATTCTGACTTCTACGGCCGTTCTCTTAGTCTACATTGCCTACAAAGGCAACAACCCGTACCTGGACAACCGCGTCATTCTTCCCTCCTTTTTTGCCGGCGTTTTGTGGGCGGTTGCAATGCTTTGCTGGTCGATCTCTTTTCGGGAATTCGAATAGTTACTTTTAATCCCCCCAGGTTTGTGGCCAACGACCTGCTTTCTCAGGCTATTGTAGGTTCCTCCGTTGTTTATGGTCTATCCCTGAAAATGTTGAAAACAGACATTTCCCATCAACGCCATGACACCCGGTAACGAGAATATCCCATCTCCTTAAAACCAACTTCAAGGTGTGATCGCTTCTGTCTGGAGCGTTCTCTATTTTAAGGAGGTCGACTTGAAATACCTTAAGCTCCTGATCGCCGCCATAAGTGTCACCGTTCTCGGTAATTTTCCTAAACAACAGAGTGCGCACTTTATTTTGAGGTGTGACTCTCGTGGGATTGTCGAAAGCGATATGACCCTCGGATTGGAAACGGGCACCTCTCGCGAAAACCGCGACAAAGACACACAAAGTCCACTGCTTCATATAATCCTGCATTTCCCCAATAAGTAATAAATTCAGTACAAATTTATTGAGTAAAAAACAGATTAAATATTAAATGACACAAGAAGCTTCAGCACACTTGGTGGTTCATTTGGTCCCGTATCTCCCCCTTGTGGTCATCCGGTACTGGTTTGGCCTCGTAGTTTGCGATTACTATCTGAACGCTCGAGTTGCACCACATCGGCCGACCTATTAGGTGGAAACATGGTCCCACCTTATCTCTGAAATCGCTGTGGAATTCGCCGCGGAGACCGATATACTGAAAAAGCATTGTATTTTTGTCCCTTTAATATTCCCCGGCCTACATAGAGCCGTGTCTGGTCGCTGCCGAAGTTCTTCGGGAAGTGGAGTGTGATGTGCCCCACTGAAGCAAACTTGCTCGATATGAGCGGGTAGTCAGTCAGTGCTTGGTCGTCCTGCTTCAGATCCATCTGCTGGTCCGGTTTTGCGGACTCCGCTTCGTCGAATGATATCTTTATTTAGGGGGATATTTGAAATCCAATCATGACCGCACTAACATTTTCGCGGTCCTTGAATATTCGGACGAAGGAGGGAAATGACCCTGAAATCGGTTTGTTTATGCGGCGGATGTTTTTTATGCAATGCAACCGTCCAAGTCGCCAACAAAGCAGATTCCCGATAGTTTAACATTAGCTAAACGGCAATATTTTAAAGATTTCGATTAATGAATGAACCCGTAAAGGGAATCGAGAAGAGCAGTTCTTCGTCGACATCTGATTCCACAAAGTGTGTTCTGGAAATCGCAATGTCTGTTCAATTTGGATGGGCACACCGCACCTGTCCAACCGTTCATCCCAGTGCTTAAACACTGCCGTGCCGGACCCTTCAACGGCCTCATTCAGCACAACTACTTTTCCCTTGTTTATAAACTAACCACCGGTTTTTACTGGTTTAAAACAACACTCTCTTACTCGCTCCATGTTGTACGCCATCCCATCCCGATGGTGTTCAAATGTCTCAACCGCAGCAGAACATGGCCCCTGTCCGCTCCCATGTGAACACATTTTTTAGAGGTATGTTGAGCTAAAAATTTGGACGCTTAGTTATATCGAGCGATTGCCTGATTAGCAAAAACAAGTAAGTCGAAATTTAAAGGCAAATCAGTATAGGAAAGTGGTTAGATTATGCACAGACTGTTTTTGCAAATTATGACATTGCGAAAATCGTGAGAGTTTAATTTAAAAAACGAATTTCAATTTTAAGTTGAACAAAATGAAGTTTTTGGAAAATTGCGGATTGAAGTGTTAAGTATCGGCTTTAATTTATAAATTATGAAAAAGAAATGGGCGGAAAAGAAGGAGATAATGAAAGAATACTAAGGGATTATGGCGGGAGAACGGTGTTCCCTCAATCTTTCGGCGGAAACGCTCTTGACCAAATGATGTGAATTTATCGCCACTTTGTCCTCGTAATTTCGGCTGAGTGCTTCCAGCCGTGCGGCTCTCTCCTTGTACAGAGGTTGCAAAGGCAGTTGAATATCATTGGCAATGGCCAGTGTTCGGAGATCGTAGTAGTACTTGGCGTAGATGGAACTGGGCACGTTGATGTTGAACTCCAGACACTCCAGGAACTGGCGTTCGAGTTCGTTCCTTCCGTTCGAAAATGGAAAAGTGCCAAAAGACAACTTCTTACATGTCGTCCACATTGGTGTCATGCAGAATCTGACAGTAGTCCACATTCCATACTGCCTGGTCGTCCCACACTTTCGACGCCAGCATGATGGCCCCCAGCACAATTCTGCGCCAATTCGACGGGCAAAGATCGATTTCCCCGTAATTGAGCAGCCGTTCAATGTAGACGAGTGTAATTATGGCACATTCCGCAGTCAGTTGGGCAGCATGGAAGAGTGTGCGGATGAAACGATAGATCTGACGATGTTCCGCTAAATCACCAGGTTATCATTAAACTGCAGGCAGTTTCCTACGATCTTTGGTGAAATTTTCGGCTGGGACTGGTTCGTGCTAAATAAAAGGGAACACACTTTTAGTGCTGAAGTATAAGCTGAACAAAGCACACCGTTATCGGATGCAGCCGTTCCTCGAATATCTCCATTAGTCGCTCTTTTCCTCGATTTTTTCTGTTGACGATGTGGTAAAATACAGCTAAGGAAACACAAATTATTGTATTTTTTAAGTGCGGTTGCGAAATTGTTGAGTCATCCAGATATATGGTGGAACAACTGTTCGACTTCTTCAGCGTCATTGGCGCGTGTATATTGTTCAAGTCAAGCACATAAAAAGAACGCCGATTGTCACGCACTGAAATGCGTATTTAATGGGCTAATGGAAAGGAAATTAAATTGGTATTAATGCAACATACATCTCATCTCGCTCCGACTGCGCTCAACAAATGTTGGCCGAACCGATGGATGGGTTGACGGGTCCTGCTCGGTGTCTTAACAAGAAACAGTGTCCTTTTTACATCTCATTCTAAGCTTACCATCTGGGACCTCCCGCTCACTGATATGCGGCAGGAAATTGACCGACGACTCACGCCCATTGAGCACATTATTTCCCTTTAATGTTAATATAAATTCCGCTCTTCAGTAGAAATGTTTACATTTACGACATCCGGTGATTTTTTCTTGTCCAAATTTGGCGTGTGTCGCACACAGCAATTCTTATTTCCCATAGCGCATTCAGCCAAATAAGAAAATGAGAAAAAAACCCAATTATTTTAAGAACAATAAAGCCTGCCACGCTCACTCATAGCATAATAAATAAAATGGTCAAGATAAATGATAATTGATATTTGATAAATCGAAAAATGGTATGAAATGTCTGCAAAAATAATTAAGCCAAAATTGATATGTTGTTTTCAAACAACAAAAACCAACACTAACCAATTATTAATTACCTGTATAGGTGTATCCTATAGTAATTGTAGGGCTTTGGCGCCAATTCTTTTTACCGTCAGATCGCCGACGATTACTCCCCAAAACTTGATAACATGATAACTCACGATCCATGATCGAATTCGGAGAAACTACTTGCCGGACTAACAGGGGGTAGTGTCGAGCGTGATTGCGGCAAGCTTTATAACTTTGTGTTGATTATTTTTCAAACCCCTACGGAAGGGGGGGGGGGCGGGGGAGGGGTAAACAATTGACGAATGGTATAAAGTATTAATGGACGTTGAGCTTGGGTACTTTGGGACTTTATTTTTATCAGAATGCCTCAATTTTATATTTAGATGTCAACAGCTGGCACATCGCATTTCACGACGATCAAGACTCGACATCCTTCTGATGGTTCGATTTCCCAAGAGGGGATGGATTTAGAGAATCATTTTATTATTCGATTTCCGCCGGAGATTGCACCGAAAGTGCGACAGTTTGTGGAACAAGATGCGCATTCTAATGCCGACAGGCTTAGTCTCAATTTTGATGGCAATTTGAGGACTGGGTCCATGCAATTTGACCAGAACACAATGCACTTCACAGTTTATGATTTGCCTTGCATCAGCGAGGTATTCATTTCTAGTGGATTATTTTAATTCTTTAATCAGGTTATGAAAACATTGGACAATAAAACCGTCTACAAGGTTGCCGATCTCACGCAGATGATTGTTGCGGATCTGCCAGGAATAAGGAGAGAAATGAAAAACTGGGGCGATGATTTGGATTCGAGGGAGAACCAACAGTCGGAGCCGGGCTATCTGTGGCCCCACGGTCTGTGTCCTCCAATGCGTGACGCACGAAGAAAACGATTTCGTAAGACAAAGAAGAAAAAGTACATGGATGCGCCAGATGTGGAGAGAGAGCTGAAGCGACTATTGAGGTTTAGCTCCATTTGGATTGATCATGACGAACATTTGACGAATTAAAATATCTTAGGTCTGACTTGGATGCACTCTCAGTTAGGTGGGAAGTTGTAACAGCTGCAGAAATTGAAGAGACCGAGAAAAAGCAAACGGCATCGGAACCTACCGACGAACCAGTTGTGAGTGCGCATGAACATTGTTTAAATTTTGCTGAATTTTCCCAGGGCATTCTTGAAGAGCCCTACGAATACGGAATGTCTCTCTCAGAATCAGACGAGGATGGGCAGAACAATCTTTGACTATTTACAAAACCATGCATTTCACTCCTATGAATTCCGTTCTTTAAATAAAAGTTTTTCAATTTTTATTTTGCTGGTCTTTGGCCATCCACCATATTCATTCTGTTGCATGTTTTCTCTAACCAATGTATGTTGAGGATTCAGATGGCTCCTCGTCATCGTCGTCACTGTATTTTTCTATGCGGAACACTCTTCACCTTTACCATTTTGTTTTGGGTTTATTCGGGAAATGACGCAGATTCTGTACAAATGGCGAGGTCAGCGGAACGCGAGTTGGCAGACAACTTGAAGCCATTCGTGTTCATTGGGGGCATCCCCCGTTCCGGTACCACACTAATGCGAGCCATGCTAGACGCACATCCCGATGTTCGATGGTCGGTCCTTGAAAGAGACTTGTTTCTAGAGCGAATTTAGCGGAGAGGAGACAAGGGTGATACCGCGGATCTTGGCATTGCGAGCTCAATGGAAGAAGAGCGATAAGGAGTGGAAACGCCTTCAGGTGTACCCTTATAGGATAGTCAGTAGTCACACAATGGGGATTTCATTATCCAGGAGGCGGGAGTTAGCGACGCAGTGATAAATTCGGCCGTTTCCGCTTTCATCGTCAAAGTGATTAGGGGACACGGTGCTCCGGCTGCTCGACTCTGCAACAAGGATCCATTCACGCTGAAATCGACCACTTATCTGGCCGAGTTGTTTCCCAACTCCAAGTTCATATTCATGGTCCGGGATGGGCGGGCAACAGTCCATTCAATCATATCGCGGAGAGTCACCATCACTGGGTTCGATCTGAACGATTTCCGGCAATGTCTGCAGAAGTGGAATGCGGGAATTCAGGTATTTGGTTCCCGAGACCACCATTCAGTTCTTTAATTCAGATAATGCACGAGCAATGCAACTCGGTGGGGAGGAAACGCTGTCTGCCGGTCCACTACGAGCAGGTGGTATCCTGGGCAAGGAGCAACCTTGAGTACCTATATTTCTGACCTTCCAGTTGGTACTCCACCCAGAAAGGGAGCTTAAGCGGCTGCTGCATTTTCTGGGACTGCCGTGGAACGAGTCGGTGTTGCACCACGAGAAAGCGATCGGCAAAGAGATCTCCCTGTCCAAGTGAGATGAGATTTCCAAAGCAAATCCAATTAAGTTCACTCTTTTTGGGACGGAGAGGAGCACCGACCAAGTGATCAAGCCAGTTAATCTGGGTTTGTTTCGGCCTTCCGATTCCAATTTGCCCATTTTCCCACAGATGCGCTTACCAAATGGGTTGGAAGGATACCCGACGATGTCATTGCGCAAATGGCCGAAATAGCGCCAATGCTTCAGGTGCTCGGCTACGATCCGGTGAAAGGGCAAACAGACTCCAATCATTGATTGTGACCAATTTAGAGTGCAAATCCCCCCAATTACGGACAGGCGGACGAGTTTGTTCGCAAGAAGACGGAGGAAGTGCATAGGGACGGCGGGAAATGGTACAAGAAGGCGCAGGAGCTGGTCGTGGACCCGGAGAGGCTGGAACCGCCGCCACAGCCCGACAACGGGACAGCAGCTTAACCATGACGTTGGCGCTTCTTCGGATTCGGAGCATTTATTTTCCCCTGATCTTTCCCTCTCCAACTGATGTTTGCATATTGTGATATTGGGTGATGTCCCCCCTGTTCGGGTATTTGGGTATTTCCTCAGTCCTTCTTGCAATTCACTTTGTCCAACCAAAAAATTTCGCAGTTGCATATTTCACCTCTACCGCATGGATCACATTCTCTACTTGGTATTCCTTTCGTCCCTCCCTCTTCCCCTCTTGCTCTTGCCACCTCTAGTCCCAACACGCAGCAATCAAACACTGTGGAATTGTGTTTGCCCTTCCACCATTTCCACCCTCGGCTTTCCCTCCCAATTTCCCGCTATTCGTAGTGCTAATAAAACTTTCGACGTACATACATAATACATACCTGTGCGCGACTTCCTTTTATGCCCACATTCCCTTGTTCTCCGGTTAGCACCTCTCTCCACTGGATGACCCAAATAGCGCAATTTCTTCCTTTGGCGCAGGGTTAAAGAGACCGGCGATTTTTTCGGCGCTTCATTGTTTCGGCTCTTTTGGTTCTCGCGCTGCGTCGATTTTGGATTGATAGAGGCATTGGGTGGGGGAAGAAACTGCTCCAGCGGCAGGAAAGATGGATTTGTTTGGTCGGCACAGCACGTTCCATCCTTTTCCCACAGTGCGCTAATTGCATTAGCTGGACGCGAAGAGCGCGAGGGACACTTTCGCTTATTCCGAGTACAGATCCCTCCCGAGCACAATGCCCACTGCAGCCGGTGCTGCGGGGCATGTGCTGCTGCTGCTGCTCGGTGTGCTTTGCCGCACGTCGGTTTCGCTACCCACTCGTCTCTCCAGACAGTCTCAGCACTACGAAAATGGTTTTCACATCCGCTGGTGCTCCTGAAAAGCCGTCCCTCCCCTTCAGGACCAATACCCTCCTTCCAACAACCGTTCCAGCAATCCCCTCAAGCCCAGGCATTCGCCTCCAAATTGGCCGCGCCAATAGACGGTCAGTTAAAGTCAAAATGGTTGCCTTTCTCATGTTTTGTTCAGCTTCACAGCAGCTTTCTCCGCACCAATTTGTGGCGAACAACGGTCCGCTGATTCGGGCGCCTGACGGCCAATTCGTGCTCGCGCCTGTTAGTGCACTTTTTGCGTCCTTGCCAACATCCATTGTCCCATTGTCCATGACAGATCGGTCAAAATCAGCAGCCAATTGCACAATTCCCTGCCCAGACTGGTGGTCCCCCGTTTGCTGGGCAACAACCGCTGTTTGGGCAACAGCCACCACAACAACAATTCATCCCGCAACAACCATTCCAGCAACAATTTGGACAGCCATTCCCTGCACAGCCACAGCAATTTGCCCAAAATAGCAATAGCAATGGTGAAGGGGTTGAGGCCCATTCCCCGAATAGCTCCCGTTCAGCGGCCGCACAGCCCCTCCCTCCCACGCCCATTCCGCCAACTGGCCCACCAGCAGCCATTGGCATCGCCGACAACAACAGCAGCAGCAGCAGTAGCAACGCCAGCTCGTCGCTCCCAACCACACCTCCGTCCGCACCGCCTTCATCCACTGCGCCGCCCCCGCCGGTGGACAAAAGCGTGGACCTGGACGGAGATGGAGCGCTGTCGCTCAGCGAAGTGCAATATGCGGCGGTATGCCAATGATTCGAGCAAATAAGCCACCCCTACCACATTTCCCTTGCCAGTTTGTGCACCACGGACTCAGTTCTTCGGTTGTGGAGAATCTGTTCAACGAGGTGGACCACAACAAGGACGGCTATCTGAACTCGCTTGGTGCGTTGTGCAAGCCTCAACATCGTTCCTCCATTTCGCGCAGAATTCAACGACATTCGATCGCTGGTCCTGGCCAAGGCAGAGAACGCGGCACTGCGCTATCTGCAGAACGTAGACTCTGACCACAACGGCATGCTCAGTCTGCAGGAGGCGCAAAACTACATTCTGCGGGAATATGGAATCAGGTGGAGGGAGGGCAAAGGGCGGGCAGAATTGTGTTGTCCACGCAGCAACCGGGACGTGGAACGCATCTGGCGATTGGTGGTGCCAAGCAGCAACGACGAGGTGAACTGGGAGTGGAAGGGTTGGAATGGGGCCGGAAGATGCCTCTGCTGCAGATGGACGCAGTGCTGTTCAGCAAGTTGAGGAGGAGGGTGCGCGGAATGAGCATCCGCCTAGCACGTCAGATCATGAAGGTTTGGCAGGCCAACGGGAAACACAGAATACACTAAGTTGCGCCTAGGGGGCGGACAGGGACGAGGACGGGCACGTCAACCTGAGGGAGGCCCAACTGATCGGTAGGTTCTCGATTTTGTTCCTGCTTCATTTTTGGCGCAGCATTCGAGCAGGAGGGCATCGGACCGGGCGAAGTGGTTGAGATGCTGGGTGGGTAATCAGCCGAGAGAAGTGGTATCCGTTCGTTCAGCCAGTGTGGACGACAACAACGACGGGGAGCTGAACGCCCCCGAGGTCCCCATCAATGGGCAATTTGCATTTCTCGCCCATTTTTAGTTTGCCGACTTTGAGCGAATTGTGAGGGCGAGGGCTGTCGAGACGTCGAAGAAGGCGCTGAAGGTGGTGGACACAGACGGCAGTGGGACCCTGACGATGGACGAGGCCAAGAAGATTGCCTTCGACCATTATGGTTTCGATGAGGTGTGTTTCACTGGGTCTGGGCTGAAATGGCTAACCCCCCAAAAGGCCACTTTGGAGCCGTTTTTCGCACAAGCGGATGAGAACGAGGACGGACAGCTAGATGCGGTCGAATTCGCCGGATTTCGATCAGTGATTCGCGGCCGGGCGGTGAAAAATGCGTTGAGTGTGCTGCCGGAGGCCGATGAAGACGGAGACGGGGTACAATGGGCAATGCATCCAAAATAATGGGTCAACCAATGGGAGATGGTGAGCGAGACCGAGGCGGAAGCACGGACGCGCAGGGAGGACGACATGAGCGCAGCGGAAACGCACGGCCTTTTCGCGGTGGCGGACCAGGACAAGAATGGACAGCTGGACAAGGCAGGGCCAAACAAGGTTGACCCTGGTCAACCCCTCTCCGACAGGTGGAACTGGCCGACTTCGTTCGTCTGGTGCGCCTCACCTCGATCAAGTTCGTGGCCGACCACTTCCGCGACTACGACTCCAACCGCGACAAACTGGTCACACTGGACGAGCTGGAGAAACTGGTCAAGGACCGATACAAGCTGGAGCCGCCGGTCAGAGAACCCAAGGATAGGAAACCCCCTCCCTGACCCTTTTCCCGTTGACATTTAGATGACGCGCAAATTCTTCGATCGAGTGGACGTGGACAGGAGCGGCGATCTGAGTCCCGGTTGGAAAATGGACGAATCAAAGGAGAAATAAATGGTGATTGCGTTTAAGGCGAGATCGTGGACTTCCGACACGAAATACGCAGATTTGCACAGGACAGGGGTATGAAAACGGGGGAAGAATGCTGTGGACCAGCGGGGATGTTGCAGTGATGCAGGCAGAGTTGGAGGAGCAGAACAAGCGCGAGATGGCGGAGATCGAGGCCAAACTCAGGAAGGAGGCAGAGGTGGCGTGAACGGCCGAATGCCCGAATGAATATGGAGTCCCGTTCAGGCACGGAGGCGGATGGAGGGAGGACGGACGGAGACGGGGGAGGAGGAGGGGAACAACCTGCCCGCGGAGGGAAGGCGGGAGACAGAGCAGCAGGTGGCGGTGGAGACGAGCACCGGGCGGAAGGAGACGGCCGAAGAGGGGGAGGAGGACGGGGAAGAGGTTGAGGCGGGAGAGGGCGAAGAACAGGGGCGGCGAGCGGAGGAGCAGAGGGAGGTGGAGACGGGACGGATGCGCAACAGCACTGCCAGCGAAGACGCAGCGGGGAAAGAGCGGGTGCTGGGGGAGCAGCGGCCGAGACCAGGGGGGGAGGCAGCTCCGGCGACGGCAATCAACTCGCAGCACGCAAACGGAACAGCAGGAACCTCACCACAGCCACAGGCGTCCACGCAGACGGCAGCCATCGAAACGCCCTCAACGACACAAATAAGCACGGCAGCGGCCATAGCGCCACAGGCGTCTGCCGCCCCGCCCCAGCAGCTGCCCACTGCTCAGTCCTCCCCTTCCCCTTCCCCGTCACAACCTTCGCCGACTTCGTCCCCCGCTTCGTCCACCCAACCAGTCGCCTCGTCTTCGGCCATTCCCATCCCATCACTCTCGCCGAATGCGCAGATCGGACCCAACAACGCCACATTGGCCAATGGAGGGACACAAACAGTGGGCGAGCAGCGAAGCATTGGAGAAAGCCAACAGGGCCAGGGAGTGGTCCCAGTGGGACAGCAGCTGCAGAGCGGAGGGCCATCGACAGTCGGGGCGACGAGCAAAAGGCAGAGGAAGAGGCGGAGAAAGGCAAAGACCACCACAACGGCGCCGACCACGACGACCACCACGGAGACATACGGTAGCGGGAGTGGGAGTGGGGAATGGGGAACTGGTGTTGCAGATGACGAGGAGGAGGGCGCAGAGGAGGATGGGGAGGAGGCCGAGAACAACGAGCAGAACTAAGCCGGGCGAGAGGGACGCGCGAGTACTGGAGTCCCATTCGTTTCGGCCGTCGTTTGCTCACTTTTCCAATACTAATTATTCGCAATCGCGTGTGTTCATGTTTCGCCGTTTTACAAACACATTTTGGTTGCCTTGCTCGGTCCACAGGCACATTCAATCCCCGCCCGAGTGGGCCTCCGCCGCCTCGAGAGGGGCAATCCCAGCGCCAACCGCTGTTTGCCAAGTGCGTCTCCCCTCCGGCCCCCTCCTCGGATGTCCCTTTGCGTGCCGCCCACTCGCAATTCAATTGGGGCGCCCTCTAATTGAGTTCCGATTGATTCCCCCCTCCGGGCGTCCCTCGTCCGTTTGTCTCCCCATTCCACGCAGTTTTCCCAATTCCGATGAAGGCGGTCGCAAAATCGGCCACTTCCTCGCCAGGAGGTTCTCGCACCGGCGCAAAAGGCAAGGGCCGTGGCGCCAGATCTCGGTTGGCGCTATCTCCCCCCCCCCTTATCGGTCCGCCTTTCCGAAACCACACTCTGGCCAACTCGATGCCGGCCGTGCACATCCGTACCCACGACATGCTCAACCCCCTGGAGCGCCAGTTCCTGGAGGCGGCCGAGAAGGGCAACAGGCCCACGTTGGAGGCGTGTCTGCAAAAGAAGGTGGAAATGGAGAGGGCAAAAGGGGCTAATCCGAGTGGGAAAGGGCCAATGTTGGGAAAGGGGCAAAGGGCACATTGATTGTTTGTTGGCTGCAGAGCAAAGTGCCGCTGAACATCAACGCGGTGGACGCAATGGGCAGGACGGCGATCGAGATTGCGGTGGACAACGAGAACATGGGTGAGTGGCGCGAAGGAGGAGAACAGCTCCAGTGATGTATTGCCGGTTGCAGAGATTGTGCAGCTGCTGCTCCAGCAGGCCAGTGCAAAACGGACAAAATCCATACATTTCGTGGTGGGCACATTTCAGCCGGGCGTCCGCATCGGCAATGCCCTTCTGGTCAGTCTCGGCACATTCCGTTCCCAGAAATTCCGTTCCGCTTCAAGTGCGCCATTCGGGAGGGAGTGTACGGGCTGGTCGAGGTGGGCAGGGGGCCGTTCTGGTGCGAGGGAGGGACTGACCGCCCAGGTGCTGGTCAACCACCCTTCGATCACAAGTTGGCGCGCAAATCAGCTGGTGCACGTCGATTTGCAGAGGACATGCTGGGCGAGGGCTGGAGCAGACACATGGACCCCGCGGAGGCCGCCACCTCCGAGTACTCCAGGTGGACCGGAAGGCCGTTGTTGGATGGTCCCATTGTGCCTTATTTTGCAGCGACATTTCCCCGGTGATTCTGGCCGCCCACCAGAACCAGTTCGAGATCCTGCAAATGCTGCTGCGAAAAGACGCCACCATTGAGAAGCCGCACAAGCAGTACTGGTCGGCCGAACGGGAATTGCCCAGTCCCATTTTCCAATCAATTTGTCCGTTCCCAGTGTGTGCGAGGTCTGCGACTCCGAGAGGTATCCCAGACCAGAGGGACGATATTTGTTATATCTCTCCACTCCCTCAATGGCTCTGTTTTCTTTCGAATCAACGACGGACTCCATCGCTCACTGAAGCGCATCAACACCTACCGAGCACTGGCCAGTCCGGCGTGGATCTCGCTGACCAGCTCGGATCCCATCCTCAGCGCCTTCAAACTCAGCCGAGAGCTGCAGAAGAGGGCCAAGGTCGGCGGTCGGGGAGGGGGACAAAAGTCCGATTGAGTTGCTTCAGGTGGAGGACGAGTTTAAGGTGGTTGTGGGAGGCTCTTTGTTTTGGTGGAGTTTCCGAGATGTGTGTGTGTTTGCCTCGTAGGACCAGTACCTGCAGTTGGCTGAGCAGTGCAAACAGTACGCCTGCGACCTGCTCAGCCAGTGCCGGAGCACTGAGGAGGTGATGGCCGTGCTGAACAAGGAGGACAACTTCTGCAATGAGGAGGCCAGCCGAGGAATTGGCGCACTACAAACAACCAAGTTATGTCTTTCAGGTGGATTTGAACGCTGCAAAGTGTTCGCTGGCACGCCTGAAGATAAGTGCAAAGCAAATGAGCCACGAAAAGTGGGAAACAAAAACCGTTTCATAGGATTCGTCAAAACGGAAATGAACTCTTAAGATCAAGACAAGATTTTAGTTGGCGATCAAATACGAGCAGAAAACGGTAAACTTAACCGGCTGAACAAACAAACAAACGTCACTCTGTCCCAAGTTCGTGGCCCACCCGCACTGCCAGCAGCTGCTCACCTCCATCTGGTACGAGGGGTTCCCTTTGAAGCGACACCGCTCCTCGTCGCTGCGCACCCTGCTGATCGCCTTGCTGCTGGTGCTGGGATGGCCCCTGCTCGCCGTCTGCTACATTATCGTCCCGAAGAGCCGAGTGGGCGAGATCGTACGCTCTCCGTTCATGAAGTTCCTCTACTACAGGTCCACAGCCCGTTTGTCCACATTGCAAGTAGCATGCCCCGTTCAGCACTTCTTTCGGCTGCTTCCTCGCCCTGCTCACGATGGTCACTTTCGAGGCTTATCGGGAACAGACGGGCGAAGTGAAGGGCGGTGGAGACACTCGTGCGGCAGATCGCGGTCCTCCGCCGACCACAATCGAGTGGCTGGTGTTCCTGTGGGTGCTAGGTGGGAGAAGCTGGGCGTCGGACATTTGGTGGCACTGAATCGCTTAAGGAATGCTCTGGTCGGAGATAAAACAGATGTGGTCGGAAGGGTAACCCTTGGAGGTGTCCCCCAGCTCAATGGCCCCTTGCCCAGCTTCACCAAATACATTCACCAGTGGTGGAACTGGCTCGACTTCGTGATGGTCTGTCTGTACCTCTGCACCATCTCCATACGGTCCTTCGCCTCTCCTCCTTCCTCCAATCCAATCTGCCCTGTTCCAGTGCCAGTGCCTTCCTCATCTACGTGCAGAACAACGCCGGCGACTGGCACACCCCTAGGCACGTCATCCGCACACATTGGGAGGCGTACGAGCCAATGCTGGTCAGCGAAGCACTGTTCGCCGTGGGCAACGTGTTCAGGCAGGCAACCCCCGCTCTGACTGTCCACTGTGCCACACCAATTTGCTTTCCAGCTTTGCACGCATCATTTACCTGTTCCAGACGAACCCTTACTTGGGTCCGCTCCAAATATCGCTGGGCTGCATGCTCGTTGATGTGGCCAAGGTGAAGGGAGTCTCCGGGGGTTGTGGACAACGTCGAGTGTTGGCTTTTCAAGTTCTGCTTCATCTTCGTGCTCATCATTTCCTCCTTCTCCATCGGACTTGCCCAACTCTATTGGTACTATGACGCACAGACAGTCAGTTTGCAGAACGGAGTAAGCAGAAGTGTGTTTCTATTTTCCCTTCAGCCGGTGTGCTTGGCGCCAGACCAGTGCAAAACATTCCCAAACGCATTCTCGTCCATCGCAAACTCCTACATGACGCTACTCTGGTCGTTGTTCTCGATCACCAAGGTGGAGGACACGGACGTGGTTGAGGCCCATCACTTCACTGTTTGGGTGGGCCGTGGCCTGTTCATCCTCTACCACATGGTCGGACTTTCCCTCTGTCTCGTAAACGGCATTTGTTTCTCAGACGTCCATTATTGTGCTCCTGAACATGCTGATTGCAATGATGTCACACTCGTTCGAGCGCATTAACGACCATGCCGACCTGGAGTGGAAGTTCCATCGTTCCAAACTGTGGATGGCCCATTTCGACGAAGGTCTGTCTGTCTGTCCGTTCACATTCGATTGTGGCACTTCCCCACAGGTTCCACCCTGCCGCCCCCGTTCAACATTGTGCCCACCCCGAAAGCATTCTCCAATTCGTGTCGTGCCCTTCTGAACACTGTTCGGTGGTGTTTCGGGCGGTACAATTACGCATCCAAGGAAACGACAAGGGCCACCATTCGGGCAATCCCTTTTGATTTGGTTGAAAATGCCCGATCCCTCGATCTTTAGCGACCTGGTTACAGTAGGAAATCTCGCGAACTGGAGAGCGGGGCACCTGGGGAGCCGAAGAAGCCAGTCACCTACACGGAGATCATCCAGAGGCATTTGGGGGCGCGCTAATGCAGAGGGATTTTCCCTTTATATAGGTTGGTCTCCAGATTCATCCACGAGCAGAAGAAATCGATGAAAATGGATGGGGTGAACGAGGACGATCTGCTGGAGATCAAGCAGGACATCAGCAGCTTGAGGTAGAGAACGGGTGAAAACGTCGGGATTATGGATGATTCGATTTGCAGGTACGAGCTGAGGGACGACCGCCGGAAGGAGATTGTGCGATCGTCGTCCGTGAGTGCATACTTCGCTGAATAATTTTGTCACTGTTTGTGAACAGCACATCGATGCCGTAAAGCGAGAGATCATGCGAAGTATTTTGGCAGAACTGGCCAATATTTGTGCCCCCCCCCTCAGGCATGAGCACCACAACGCGTATTCTGGGTGCTAATCCCGCACGACGTCAACTTTCTGTGAAGGAGCGAAGTGTGGCCGAAGAGGACTCGGAAGCAGATGACAACTCCGACGAAACGGATTTCAGGCATCCCACCTTATTAATCGATTTTGGGGATCCGCCTGATTCCAGAAGTAATCTGGACTCGCTATCGGCCGCCACGCTCTCTCCCACCGCGCGCCAGTTACCCGCAATTTCCATCGGGACCACCGCCGACGAAGAAATGGATCCGTTCCATTATGCAGAGCGCAGAGTGGACGATATATTGCGCTATCGCAGTCGACCGAACGACCAAAAGGAACGAGCGGGCTCGGTGCGCTCAGAGACGGCTGCGACAGGGCGAAGAAGATCCGCCTTGGAGGCGAAGAACTCGGCGCCGTTGGAGAGAAACTCGGGGGAAGTGGTGGGGACGCTGGAGGCAATACAGCGGCTGAGGGCAAGCATCAATGAGCAGCTGGACAGACTGGCGGAGGAGATGGAGACGATGGGCAGGGAGGACGGAGGAGTGGACCCGGAGAACAAAAAGGACGAAGGCAGCGCCGAGGAAAAGAGTCAGCACCCACAGGTCACGGAACGCGCATCCTTCTCGCCGTCACGAGTTTCTTTCAGTTCCATCCATTGATCCAAAAAATGACAACAAATTTATCACATATTTTTTTGAAAAAAGATAATTAGGTATAGGAAATTTAGGATTTAAAAACCATAATATATTTACAGCAGTTTTCACTCAGTGCATTACGTAAATGAAGAAGAAGATGAGACAGCTGGAAATCACTGCGGCCAAAATGATTGTGTCCTTGCGCTTTTTCATTCGGATTTTGTTCATCAAGTTGTTGATCGCCGGATACTTTTTGGTCAGTTGGTGGAGCCGTTTTCCGATTGTCCCCAGTCCACCGCCTTGTGTATATAAATTCTCCTTCACAGACATGGCAATGCTGCAAGTGTTGGATTTGACCTTTTGACTGTTAGAATTGAGCTCCATTTTCCCCAACCTGATCTGTTCGTTCAGGAGTCTGTCGCAACTGAATGGGAAAACGTTGGCTTCCGCGTTCGACCGAAGTTATAAAATTGTACAATATTACCTGCTTATGCTTTCGCTTTCCTGCAGCAAATAGTCTGTGGGCTTACAGCGATTGTTTACCATTGAATCCTCTACCGCCATCAACTCCTCCCTGAAAAAGTGAAAATCAAGGCTGCATTTAAAGTTATTTTCGAACCTGTGCAGCTGATTATTTATGTTTGCACATGTCCGGTTGAACTCAGTGCTGTAGTCACGCAATATATCCCTATGCCGTCGAACAATGTGCTGAGCGGATGTTTTGGAGTGACCAGCATCCGCCTCAAAGCATTCTTGCATCTATTGAACAGTGCAATACATGTGCTGGAATCCAATTACCAGGACTTACCGCATCGCTAATCTCATTGAGCTTATTCAGTTTTGTCTCAATTTCTCCGGTCAATGACTCGAATATCGAGCGTCTATTGTGTGCTTTTGCTTGATGATGAAATTCAGCGCCGGAAGTGTTGAATTTATTCAGCGAGATCAATCGCACGTCGATCTCGTTCTCGAGCAGTCTCGCCTTCCTTTGCAGGTCTTCCAACATTGACGAACTCATTCGGCCTGGGAAAAGAATTTGCTCTTTGCTATCGTTTTTCTTGCTCGCTGGTGCCAGTGCCAGTTACAGCTATACAGCTTGAAACTCTAGAACCTATTAGGATTTGAGCAAGGTGGCGATAGCGCAATACCTATTTATTTATTCCCAATTTCCCATCAAATCGAGTGTAGCAAATTGCATTGGCACAATATTTCTATTTATTTAAAAAGACAGACACTTCATCCATCAAGATTACCGTTACAGCGAATCCGTAATCACTAATCATAATCAGTAATCACTGCTGATCCATGACCGATCCGAGTTCGCTCCGTTTTCATGTCGTTTTTGGAGCCAAAATTGATTTTCCCCGAAGAGAAAAATGTTTCCCCTTTTTCTTTTAGCATGATTTTTCATTCTATTACTTCCCCGAACTTTGTCAGCAAACGTTTAGCGACCAACTCATTTTTCTTCCGAAATCAAAAGCCTCGTACGTACAGGAGACGCCTTTATGAGGCTGCATTAGCTCCAGAACTTCCTAAAAAATTGGAAAAAGAATGGAAAGCATTGAATGACCCATTCAATATCCATTCAGTGGGAGCCGAAGAACAGTTGGGACAAAGGGAGGCAAGCGCAATATTTTGATTTTAAACAATCTACTGCCATCAAATTTTAGTTTACGCCCTACGAACTGGCTTTTGTTGAGAAACTGCGGAATTGGATTAAGGAAGAGAAATTCCGCCTTGTCGCCATCTGCCACATTGGATTTACGAAAGAAGAAAACCTTTGGATGGCCAAAAATCAGTATTGTTAAAGGATGATTTGCGAACTTTTATTTTACCACTTCAGATTCCGTTTGAATGAATTAGAGCTCTGTGATGCACCGAGCAAAATTGTGAAAAAATTATTCAGTGCAACACCATTTCGGACATTAAATCCACAACTGGTCGACAAGTGCAGCTGTCTTGTGTTTGGGAGAGGACCTGAGAGCATTGCGGCGGTGATTTCTCAGTGCACGCGATTTAATTGGATATCGCCCCTCTGTATGCGTAATTTGTCATTTTTGTTCGTATTACCCACATTCCAGCCATCACTTTCGATGACCGCATATTGTCACTTGAACACGCGAAAGAATTGGCAAGTGCGAATGCACTGGACAGGCTCAGGTTTCAGACCGCCCAGACGCTCAGCCTGGTCTCACAGCAGGTCCCGAGTTCTATCGGCTCATTCTTGGAAGAATTGCCGTGTAATCTCGATATTTATCAGAAGCAAAGACAAGATGCTCAAAGAGAATAATTTTCCATTTTTTGGTTGTATTGTTTCCCCTCTAGGGCGTTAAACTTTTCACATTGCAACATTTCTTCCCTCATTCTTTCTTTGACTTCCCGGTTGC
The DNA here is from genome assembly GCA_013357305.1 of Radopholus similis. Taxonomy (NCBI): domain Eukaryota; kingdom Metazoa; phylum Nematoda; class Chromadorea; order Rhabditida; family Pratylenchidae; genus Radopholus; species Radopholus similis. The sequence goes on from VAHH01000013.1 coordinate 95,519, forward strand.
GTTATTTCCGGAGTGTTTCCACCGCGATTAACAAAACAAGTGGCCGAGTCGAAGAAGAGGGGTTGATCGTCTTCCGGGAGCAGTGGATGGTTGCACAATGAATGGACACAATCTCTGGCTAAATGCAAGGAAAAGACGGGCGGGGAGAAGGAATAATTGTTTGTTGTGGCCGTCGAGACGTCCATTCAGTGGGCGGATCGCTTTATTTATTATGCTGCCCATCCACCCTTCCTCACAGTCCAATTGTCCACTCCATTCCGCTCATTCCTCATTGGCCCACCCCTTCTTACCAGTCTTTACGCGCAATCATTTGCTGCGATTCAGTTGGTGCGATAAAATTCATCATCGCCTTTAAACTCCCACAAAAGCAATCAGTACTGCGTCATGTTCGTTCCTTTGGTGTTCCTCTTCACTATTTTGGGAAGCGGGGGAGCGACAAATGATGGTGCCGAGGGACAATTGGACGATCAGTCAAAGCGACAAGCGGGTAGGGTTGATTCTTTTTTCGCCCGCATGACAGTTCCCAATTTTCAGCTCCCTACGCACCATCAGCGTAAATATCGAAATTTATGCAAAAAAGAAGGGAACCATCCCTCTGTTTCTCAGATACGGCCCTTGCGGATGTGCTGGCCCGGTTGGATGGTAATCAAATTGTTCTGCCATTGTTAAATTTCAACACCCACCAGTGCCCCACCAATTGCTGCGCTGCCTCCGCCCCCGGCTGCGCCAGTCCCGCCTGTTCCTCCACCACCTGCCGGAAGGCTGATTCCTCAGGTACAGTGGTGTCGATTAACGTCTTTTCATGAAATTCCCATTTTTCCATATCCACAGGCACTTCCTGGCGCTCCGTGTGAGCCTGGTGTGGAGTGCACTGGTGGAAGGTGAACAATTAATACTTACGAATTATACATCATTTTCACCAAATTTTAGCGTCTGTTCTATGGGAATTTGTAAGTCCGGCTATTCGAAACAACATTTGCTTGCAAATAAAAAATCTAGGCTTGTGCCCCCCAGAATTGGTGCAGGAGGGAACCGTGTGTGTCTCCAGAACCATCTACGGCGTACCAAAATGCAAACAGTAAAAGAGAAAAGCACTCGTTGTCTTAAGGTTGTGCCTCCGCCCGGACCTCCGCCGGCGCCGGCTGCCCCAGCTTTCGTCCGTTCTTCTTCTCCTAACCATCTTGCAATTCACGTACTCAGATGCCGCCCCCTCAGCCTGTTCCTGTGGCACAATTCGCACCAGCACCTTTCCCGGCGCCGGCTGTCGGTGCGTATCCGGTGGCCGCTGCCCCGCCACCGCCGGCTCCCGTATGTCCACCTCCATTCTCCAAATTCCGTGCGGCATGCGTCAGAAGAAGTGCGGATGATGGGAAGACCCAGTGATAGATCCAAGGTGGGCACCTCCCCGCTATCTGGGACGGGACTGTTCGTTCAGAAGGAAAGGGGAATATGGGGAGGTGGCCGCCCCGGGCTGGGAAGCAATTGTTTGCCCGTTTCAGAGCCCGCCGAAAAGGAAGGAACCTTCGAACCCAAAAAGGAAAAACAACACGAAATCAACAAAAAACCGGAGCACCCCCACCCCAAACAACAACAACAACCCACAACCGAGTTCTCCGATCAACAACAGTCGGAACCCTCCGACCACGAAGAGTACTTGTATAACCTGGCTGACGACTCCCATTCCAACGAACAAGCGATCGAGTGGAGCAAATAGTTGGCAGATACCCTCCTCCCTTGCTCCAGACTGGACAGTTAATTTCTTTACAAAAATGAAACTAAAATCGAAGCATTTCTGCGATCGCGTACATTTATCATTGATAATGGGAGACGCTGATCAGAAACAAAACAGAACAAAACAGATCTGGCAGTCAGAAAGTTATCGTTCCAAAAAGGTTATTCCACTTATTTAAAATCCTCCTTCTTGCGTTTCTTTCTGGGCTTCTTCTCATCGGGAGCAGTGCACGCCTCTCTGAATCTGTTCACTTGTACAGCCACTCGTTGTTGGAGTTTCGGATCCTTGAAATACGGTTCTGGAAGAGCAAGCAAATCACTCAGCGAACATATTTTTAAAGACAAACGCAGTTTGTCCATTTCGGCCGTTTCCTCTTCGAAGGCCTCAAAATCCAAACCGAAGGCTACAGTCTCAACGGCCTTGTAGTGTCGCTGGAGGACGGGATTTGTAAAATTGTCGGGAGAGAACTTGTTGTTGATGAGGCGTGCAACGAATTCCTTCGCCGCCACCACTTGCTGCTCATTCACTGCTGGGCAGCTGCCAACGTCCTCAGGCGGTTTGTGTTTGCCGCTCAGGTCTCTGGCCTCGTCGGCGAAGGGTATTTCCAACAAGTGGAAACCTTCGTACAAGTATTCCTGAAGCACATTCTCGGAAACCACGCTTCCCGCAGACAGCGCAGAATCCGCAGACTGTGGAACGAGAGCACAGAGTCGAGGTGCGGTGTTTCTTTTCTGCGTGTAGCGGACCAGTATGAACAGCTTCTTCTCCAGGCAGCGTTTCAGAAGCGCTCGATACAAATTGGAACTTCCGGAGATTACCTGAGCGGGATTCACCGCAAATAAATGCACAAAAATTACGGACAGTGTCGAGAGGATAAATGTATTTGGCGGCATTCACGCGATACGAGTCCTTCAACATTGACAGCGGCTTAAATCCAATTACAGTAATACCTAATAAAAGTGCCGTTGTTCCCCCATTTATGCCGACTCTCAACTCACCCGGCTCATCGAATCGGCGTAACTTCTCGAATTCTTCTCTATCCAACACAACGTTCACTCCGCCAACGTCATGCGCAAAATTAACTTCGCCTTCGAAACGCTCCCCTTCTTGACCGTCGCCATTTTGTTCGGTGTAAATGGGAACAAAATGGGTGCGCTGTTCAACTCTAACACAAATTTATATCTGTATTTTTTTAAACACACTTTTCCATTGTTTCGGCGATCATCGGAATGGCCCTTGGTTTTTCTTGTGGCTTGATCAGATAATAAAGTCCGACAGAAAATTCCAAATCTCCGGCCAATTTGAATGGGAGAGAAATGGTCGATCGGAGGGCGTATTTTTTGCACCGAAAGCTTCAAAGGAGAATAACTTAATTAATTATACAATCAAAATGTCCTCCTCAGCCACCCATATTGGAGGTCGGTCTGACGAAAAACTCTCCCGACTCCCTCCTGAATTTGGATTCTCTGATATCTTTGAATTGGCCCACTTGTACCCAGAACTCGGTGGCATCTGGGTTCTCAGGTTGTCCGTCCTCAGCCATCAAGAAAATTTCGATTTGCGCACCAGTTTTGAGAAAGTCCTCCAAACGAGTGTGCACACGCTCCTGAGCAGAATATTCTAACTACAGAGCAGTGCCATGCGAAAGGCCCCACCTGAATATTTTCCTCCACGGTGTCTTGATCATTGGTGAGTAGGTAGACATGCTTCTTCCGAAGCACGTGACCTCTGGACGTGAACAATGAAAGTGAACCCAAAGAGCCTATTGCTGCACTTAAATATTACGAATAACGGATGGTGTGCTGGCAAACGTAGAAGACATCGATCCAACTGCATTCGCTGGATTTGCCCAGTTTTGGCTCCAGCGCCGTCCTCGGGTCACTTGCATTCAGAATTTCGTCGATGTCTTTAACGGGTGCAATAGGCAATTTTAATTTCTCCGGTGTAAACGGACTTGAACCGGATTTTCCACATTTAAAGCCCGGATACAGATTTCACGATTGGACTTTTTGCATAAAACCATCCATTCCCCTCTACCTTTGACCAACTCCACATCCATAGTTCCCAGTTCACGGTAGACATAAATGCTGTCGATGTTCTGAGCCTTCTCGTTTGTGTTGCTCGTGTTGACAAAAATTAGTGAACAAAGTTCGTTGACGTCGCCCGTGACAGCAATATCCTAAACACTTTTTTCGGACCTTTAACCTCCCGAAGAACCAGTAAATTTTCCGTTCTATTTCTGCTAAAATTTGCATTCGTTTTAAATTCAGACTCACGCTGATTAGATTCCGCACAGTCTAAAATTTAAACACAAATTTCAATAAAGGTAATTTGACCAACTCGCATGGCCATAAGAAAGCGTTGGCCTGTCCCAGAGAACATGCTTTCGCCATAATCAATCAAAAAGAGGCGACATCGTTTCCCTCCGTCGAATACAAGGCTGCTGGACTGTCCCCCTTCCTCGTCGATGTCGTCGGCATCAGGCTGGTCCATCACCGGTCAAATCAGTCAGTCAAAGGACCATAAAAATTAAAAAGAGGACATATAAATAATAGTGCCTCCCTATTTATAAGTAAATAATACGACCAGTATATGACTGCCCATACAAATTTAAAACTTTCGCAAATTTTATTGTTTATCCGTAATAATGAGTAACGACCCCCAGAAATGATAATGAAAATTCAAGATATACAGAGAAGCGAGGCAGAACAATAATTAACGGATTTTTTTAGCAAAGTGTCTCACTTTTTGGCGGGAAAATATTCTAATGACCCTGCTCTTCTTCGAATTCCTCTTCGCCAACTCCTCTGAATGGTTGCGGCTCGCCTTCAGCGCCCCAGTTGTAGCCTCCTTTTCAAAAATAAAGATACATACCTATTCCTAAATTTGTTCATTTGAACCTGGACGTTGGCCGGGATCGACTGTAGGCAACGGGGGTGGATCGAAGAGCCATTTGAGAATCCGCGGAGTCTCCAGCACGCGAAATCCGCCCGGCTGACTGGGAAAGACGTCCTCGAGAAAATAGTAGAGATGTCCACACGCAATGCCTTTGAGAAAAAGGAGCGTTTCAAACGTGTAGTTCAGTCATACTATTGATATATACCAAATATGTCCACCATAACATTCTGTCCAAGTAGAAGGGAGAAAAACAATAGGACCCAAGGCTATAAATAAAATTGGTTGGCAAAATAGGATCAACCGAGTAGACCAGATATGGGGCAGAAAAGGAAAGAATTCCAAAGAAATTCATTCCGACAAAAGGATTTCGTCTGGACCATACGTAGACCAACTAAACGGTAAAAGATCTCACAGAATTAATTGTGTTATTTTGCCATGATGGTGAACGCATGTCCGAGGAAGACGAGATGGACAAAGCAAGCACAAATGATCTTGAAAAGATAATGAAAACGGATTAATGAAAGGCGGACTCGCCATGAAGGTAGCGCCAAAGAGAAACATGAAGACGAAGTCCGCGGTCCTGCCTCTAAACGAACCCTCTTCCAGCATTGAGCAATGTCTGTAGGTGAAGACCTGTGGTGGTGTACACAAGTGGGGGCAATGTGTATTAGTGCATGTGATAAAACGGTACAATGTTAAACAGGAAGGAGAAGCCCACAGATCCGAAGTAGCAAAACGAGGTCAGCAGCCGCCACCACTGGAATCTAGGCGTGTTGCTCGAACGAAACAAAATCGGCACCTGCCATTCCCGAATGATCAGGTGCCAGTTAAAGTAAAGATGGAAGGGCGTCACAATCTCCAACTGCACAGCAATGGTTGTTACCACGCAAGCTGTCAGGTAGGCCCGCGTAACCTCAAACAACAAACATGAAAAATTGGGCAGAAGGCACTGACGGGGGGCATCTCGCTATACGCTTGAACTATCGACTGCATCTCGCTGAAATGTGCAAAATGATATAATAAATAATACTCTAGTCAAATGGTAGTAGCTGCTAAAACAAAGAATTTGACGAAAATTAAAAGCTGCCAGTTTTTATTGTTTAGTCAACAAAAGTGAAAAGTTCAACAATATAAGTTCTTTTCATGGAGTCAATATTTGGGACTTCTCCGCGTTCAACTGCAGCAATTCTTCGAAAATTCTGTTCAATCTGCCGACCATTTTGCTGGTGTCCTTCAGCAAGCCAGCCGTACATAGCGCATTGTCGTAAATCTGTAGAAATGCGTACATTTATGCGAACACCAAAGATTTGCACCTGTTCCGACACTTTTGCTGCCAATTCCGGATTTGTTTTCTTGAGCCGCATAATGCCGGAGACAACGGGGTGCTGGAAGTTCACATGCAGTATTGGTCGCAAGTAAACGAGATGCTCCATCTGCAAAAAAATAAGTATATATTAGTCTGTACTTGTACGTATTCATATTTATTTGTTTATTGCGGCACCTCCTTGACTTCGGTTATCCTCAGCATGTGTCTGGCTGCGGCCATATCGGCTCCCACGGTGATCTGGCGAAGTTCAAAAAATTAACACAACGGTGCTGCGATTTATTACCATAAATGGATGCTCAGATTGGCGGAAGTTTGGCTTTATGTCTGCGACCCTAACAGAACCGAGGCTCGACTTCAGCCAGCCGAGGAACTCTCAAACTCCAAAAGTAGCGAGACCACAATTGTATTAGTGTACCTTTCTTCTGCCCGTCCCTGGTCACCGTCTTTTCTGCTTCCGCCTCCATCGAGAGCCCTTCTTCCTTGATCCATTGCTCAACGGATTGGAGGGGCTTCATTTGGTACTGGGGCATCGCTAGGAACACCAGTTCATCGGCTGGATCCGTGAGGAACAACACTTCGTACCTCCCCTTGAACATTTCGTAGTAAGGGGACGTCTCGGCTAGTCGGCGTCTGGAAACGAATCAATTGGACCGGAACTGGTCGAAAACTACGATGGGGCGAAGAGATAGTAGATGCTTTTCTGCTCCGTCTGCATTCGCTCCACATATTCAGTCAGCGTTGTCAATGTTCCTGGCTTCGAATTGGACGACTCGAAGAGCAGCAATTGCGAGATTTCTTCCTAAATTGGCTTTTACAAAATTAAACATTTCTTCTTGAAATTTGCCTTTATCGGATTTGACTGCTCTGTTACGATTCCCTCTTTGAAAAACATTGAATAGCCGTGGTAAAATTCGGCGTATTTAATGCGGTCCTTTTTCAGCTGAGTAACGAAAAAACGAATGCACCTTTCGGTGAGAATTGTCCGAATTTTGCTGTGAAAATGTTATCGGACTAGATATCGTAGTGGATAGTGTCGATTCATCTTACCCCAAAACCAAATCCATCTGGAGCATTTCCCTACTCAAATTCAACGGAACATCTTCCGAATCGACGACCTGGAAGATGTGGCAGGATGGGAAGAAGGCTGCCGAACAAGTTTACCCCGATCAAGAATCTGAGATAGTGCGGAAGCAGCTCCTTTGCGTTTGGCTTTATGAGCACTCTCTGGTTGTACAAAGAGACACCGCTTTCTCGCTGGGAATCCGCGGCAAACTCGAGATGCGACACTTTCTTTGAGGGCACTGAAACGCACAATTAACAGCGTTTACAGCCAAAACACCGTAAAGAAGTGCGCGCAAATTAATGGGTATGTCAGTCTGGTACTGAATTGTGTAGCGGACCCTGTCGTTTACCAAGTGGGGGTAATGGGTCTTGGCCAAATGCCTAAAAGGCAATTCTGGTCACAGACAACGGAAATTGCCACAAACTTGAAGAACTCCTCGTGTTGCTCGGGCGTTGTTTCATTTGGGGCTGTTGACCATAGGGCTCTGAAAAAACATTAAGTTGAGGTTTGTGGACACCCAAAAGCACCTCATCGTGTTCACTCTCTCCCCGTTTACATAAACGGGCGCAGTGACGAAGTAAGAATACCTGTTGGGGAAGAGAACTGGCCGAAGGGTGGGGGCTATCTATCGCCTACTTGTTTATCACGTCAATGACCTTTTGCGGTTCGGCGAATTTCTCCGCTTCGCCGGGTCGCAAATATAATTCTGTCGTTTGGAAAATAAATATCAGGGCGAATTGAGACACATACCTATTTTTGTGCCGACCTCTGCATCGGCTCTATCCTCTATCTCAAAATGAGAGCCTCCGGTCCATGTCCACAAACTGCCAATTTCTTCGCCCTGCTTCCTCGTTGTCACACAAACTTTGTTGCTAAAATATTCATTAGCGACTCTAAATCCAATTACTATATGTAAATCCACCTCACAACAAATGCGGAATAGAAGCCAACCCCAAATTGTCCTAAAACCCGAGTTTAGACTAAAGATATTTTTGCAGTCAACCGATTATGGATTCGGCGACATTTTTGTCATCAGCTCGAAACTCCTTGGAACCCGACTTGGCAATGGTGCCCAGCAAATCGACAAGCTCCTGTCTGGCCATCCCAATTCCTTAACATTTTCAAACACATCTAGGGCTGTTTCCACTTATTATAGCATCTATCTCATCACCTGTGTCGACAAAAACCAATTTCTTGGACTTCTCGTCCACTTCGATTCGCAACTCGTATGGCGAATCTGCTGTTCCCTCCCCAACTCCACCATTCAATTGCAAACATCGACGCTTCTCCAGTGCATCCTAAAAACAATTGTTAAAAAACACAAACGCCACTGTTCCATTCGAAGTCACCGAGGCATTTGAAATGAGTTCCCTAATGAACACCTAAAATAGTTCATTTATAAATTCAAAATTGGGTATTCTGTTTTATTGTAAAAAGACAGATATACTCACTTCTTGGTCAGAATACAGGGACTTGGCAACAATCTCAAGCAGGTTATTTATTTCGGCTTGAAACTCGAATTTCTGCGGCTGTGCGGAGACTGAAGCCCGCTGTTGCTGTGTGGAATAACACAAGACGGACACCCGAGACTGAGGCGCAATTTGTGCCGATAAAGTGGACGGGCATGCCCCCGGTAATTTCAACCTTTTGAATAAAATTTGGTGCCGACACCGCAAAAATGATCTGAGCATTTTTCTAAAAACAAATTGACTAATGGGAAGCAAGCTATTTTAAAACATGAGGTATAGAAAATGCAATTTAAATTCAAAAATGAATGGGTATTTTATTTAACGCGTTATTATTACATATTTATTCGTTGTTATTTATGTTTTTGTCAGTCGATGTGGGGGACTTTTGTCGGCGATATGTGCATATGCATATTCGCTAGTTGTTCAAATTGGCGACAATAGTCAACCGAACTCTCTTTGAGCATCTGCTCACAGGCCGCCCGCACGTCCTCAGGCAGACTTTTGTTCGGAGAAGAATCGAGCGTGATTGGCTGGAATTGCGAAACGGTCGTTGAATCCATAGAAAAATCGCCGCCCATATCGATCATTGAAGACGAGGAGGGCTGAGGACCGTGCATCGATGTCGGGCGGCTGTTAACTTGACAAGTCGCCTGAAAAGAAAGCGCGAGGACTAATAAAATAGCGGATAGCGGTATTTTTATCTAATATTTACCCCCAAATTGGAGAAATCCAATGCATTTTTTCCGGCGGTGAATTGATCGAACCCTCCGCCTCTCCCGACCACATAAGTGACCGGACTTTGGTGCTGGGTGTGTTCCGCCAAATTCAAAACAACTGCACTCGGAATGGAGACCGGGCGGCCAACCGCGTCTCCATTTCTCGACATGGAAGGAGTAACCATTCTTTTTGCCTTCAATTATGCAAATATCGTCCACCACCGATATTCTGAATTGAACCTGATTGTCCGGCACCAGCCTAATTTGTCGTTTGGGTCTACGAATCTGGTGGCTCTGCGCACTCAGTTGTCTGATGAACTGGAGGTTCTCCTGCTGAATTATTCCAATTCCCGTGGATGAAAAATGTTCCGAGCGACTCCGCAGTTGTTGTGACGATTCCGCGTTAATTCCACTTTTCAAAATGGCATGCTTCTGCCGAGTTGTTGTGTTGGCCAATTGGGGGTGCTGATCAGCGACAAGAGCGGCGCCGCCGCTATTCTCGGGGTGTTCAATCGCAGTCATCATGCCCGATTTTGCCATGAGTTCATCGTAATCTCGCTTGGCAAGGGAGACAAAGAGTTCCCATTGTTTAAAGCGCTGGTCGTGCCCACATATTTTATAATTGAACAACAATTCCTTCTTCATGCCAAACTGAATATGGTGCGTTTTGAATAATTATAAATCTGCTAACCAGATAAAACAACTGAAGTACGGACGCATTCCCGACAACCTCTTCTGCCAGTCCTGCCCTTATCTTTTCCTCATTGACCTCAAATATCTCCTTTACCGTCGATGCACTCAATTTGATATCTTTCTGCTGCTCAACAATTTCATTGGTTCCACTTTGCTTCACGTTCAGATCTTTCTTCAATTTTGCGATTGATAAAACCTCTCGGCTGAAATCTTCCTCCTCGATAGAGACATTGTGAACCTCTGTGTTGTCATCCACAAACAATTTTATATGGTGTTCCTTAAAAAAATAGACAATTCATTTTCGCCAGTTTCAGTTGCAACTCACCATTATGTGATTCTGCACGCACCATTTCCGTCTTATAAGCTGGAAAAGTGTAGCAATTTTGTCATTCACATTCATCTGAACAAGCAAAAGCGGATTTTGCTCACAAGAAATGACAAATTCTCTGTCTTGATTGCGCAACGGCTTCAATCGCACTGCTATATGAAGCGGGATGTCGATATTCCTTTTATCATCTGAACAAACAATCATTCCTATTCAAATAGTTCGTCTCATGCATTAGCAACCACCTTACATGGAAAATATTTGAGTAGTGCTGGACAGTAAGGCGTTTTGATGTTCACGATAAACTTTTTCCGCTTGGGTCGAAATGATACAAACTAAAAGAACGATAACATTATAATGATCCGCCAAAAACGCTAACCTACCCCGTCCTCTATCAATTTCTTAAACTTTTCCTGGTCAAACGACAGTCCATTTAGTCGCTTTCTCCACTCAAATCCATTCAAAAGAGTAAATAATTCACGTGCATCTCTGGGTATTGACCAATCTAAATCTTCAATCTGCGCTTTGGCCTTCCAAAGTTTGTAAGTGTTCAGATAGTAATTCCTGACTAAAAATTTCGATATACTAAATATTTAAAATTAATTTAATAACTAGCCGCTATCGCGGCTAGTTAAAAACGCCTGTAGCCACTATACGCCTTGGGTGAGTAACCGGGTTTTTTTGGAGCAGCGCCTAAAGTACATGAAAAAGCCTAACGCACAAAAAAAGCCT
>VAHH01000014.1:0-105632 GCA_013357305.1 Radopholus similis
AATTGGCGTAGAGTGACAGTGACATTTGGGAAATCGATGTCACCAAAGTCACGTCACAGTCATAATTGGAAAATGGGGTGTGAAAATGATCACAGTGACGTCACTGTCACTATCACTGTCACTGTGACCCCTCTAAAGTGACGTCACTCAAACACTGGTTTCTATTAAACTCTCAAAAATTGAAATCTATAAGACTACCTAGACAAATTAAGGCATGCAGATTCAGACAAATTTGATTAAAAAACTAAAATATAGGTACTGGCGTTCGAATGACCCCCGTCCCCTCTAATGGGACGCTCGAATGAGATCAACCCAAAAGAACCCTTATACACGCCCCATTTAGTTTTTAATTCTCTTATATTAATACTTCTTACAATAGATAAGCGGACAGATTGAAACGTCGAAATTTTTTATACGAATGTACAACAAAAAGAGCGATGTTGAACTGACAGGCGCAACACTGCAACAAGGCCATCTATTAATAAAAAACATGAAATTTAGAATCACTTTTTTGTAAAAATTTTAGGTTCTGAAAAATTGCGTGCTGTTTCTGAACTGAGTGTTCCGGCGAGTGTTCCTTCGCTTTTGAAAATCTCCAGGTGCATTAACAGCTCGAAAATTAACGCAGACGTTTGGCAGAGTGGAGTAGATGTTCACAACTCAGTAGGTCCACTGATCAGCACCCATGTGGTACGAAATGAATGTGTATCTCGACTCGGGAGCCGGCGCATTCGCAAACCGAAATGGGAAATTGAATTGGAAATGGATGAAGGGGGAAAGACGGCAGAAGAAGTTGTTGCTAACAGCGACGCTGGGGACTCGTACTGTATGCTTTTTGAGAATCCTTCAGACGAGGTTGATTTCCTGCTGAAGAGGTCTAATTTTGATTATTTTTAATGGCTGAACCTCACTTTTTCCATTCCAGATTGGGCATTTACGATTTTGCCGATGATGAGCATCTGATCAGCACTGAGATTTTTACCGAGAATGGATGTACCGTTCCAGCCGCCATCCCCCAACTTCCCCATAGCTCCAGTCCACGCCAAATGTTGGCCCAGTGGACTGACATACGACGTGCACCAAATAGAGTAACCGAAATAATAATCGAAAGACCTTTTCCTTCGTTTCGATTCTAGTCCGTTCTGCGGTCGTTAGCGGATCATGCTAAGAACCCGGAAGAACGTCGCCGATTGCTCGAATTATCTAGCATACAAGGATCATCTGAATTTTTACGCTTCATAAGACAGGTTTGAATCTACACTAAAAACGAAGGACAGATTTATCGAATTTTCCACTAAAGGCCAACATTTCCCTAGTTGAACTCTTCTACGCATTTCCCTCACTTAAGCCACCTTTAGAAAGGCTCATTGGTTTGTGAATTTAAGTAATGATAATAAATATATCCTTTTCCATGATAGAACTCCTTCCTCGGCTGATCCCACGTGACTACACTTTGACTAACTACTTGAAGGGGACGCAAATGCCACTTCGTTTCCGCTTTGTCTACTCACTGCAGGAGCGACCTCTGTTATTTGGCAGCAAAAAGTGCTATGGTGTTTGCACTCAGTGGCTCCTGCACAAGAAGCCTGGCAGCAGTATTAAGGTGGATACTTAAATTTGAATCTTTAATTCCCCTTTCTCGAAGTTGGTTCAAAAATCACCATCCAAGTTCCGTCTTCCACCTCCATCCTGTCCCGTTTCCACTGATTTGCAGCTTCTCCAATTGCCACTTTGGATGATCGGCCCGGGCACCGGAGTGGCTCCGTTCATCTCCTTTCTCCAGAAAATAAGGTTGTGCGATAATAATCGTTTGTTTGTCTCATTTTTAGGCTTTGCATGCAAAAAAATGGTTCCGCAACTGAAGCACAAGTGAAACGAGTGCTCATATATGCGTCAAGCAATTTTCAGGACGAATACCTTTTCAAGTTTTTGTCTCCCAATTTCGTCATTATCGTGCAGATTTTAGGTCAGAATTGGAACAACTTGTGGCAGACGGTGTGCTCAGTGATCTGGTTCTGTGTGAATCTCGTCCATCAGATGGCGAGGAAGGCAAACGTCCAAAACGGATCTACGACGCGTTGAAGGAACGGGCTAGTGAGTTGGCCGACCTCCTGGTGGGAACTGACGAGGCGGGCAATCCGTCACACGGGCTCTTCTTCGCGTGCGGGGATGTGAAACACATGAGTCGGGAATTGTGGACGTGTTTACGCGAAATCCTACAAGCGGAGAGAGGCAAGCAATGACCGCAAATAAAGACTAAGTTCGTTTCGCAGGGTTTTCCTCAGCCGAGGCAATGGAAAAACTCAAACAGTTACGAGAACGGGAACGTCTAATCGAGGACGCATGGTCATAAATAAGGAAGGGCATGTGTAGACTTTGCTGATTTTATTTACAATAGGATTATAGAATTTTAATAAATATAACTTCACGATTAGTCGTTAATCTCGAAGCACTAGTTCAGTCCATTTTAGATTTTATTCTCCACGATAGTTTGGAGGACGCTTTTGTGCAAATGCTTCCAGCGCCTCCAGTCGATCTTTGGTAGGCATCAATTGGGCATAGCTAAATTGTGTAAGCTACTAGGCACAACAATTGGAAAATTACCATTGCTGCTCAACCACCAAGGCACCTCGCAATTCCAATTCTGAGCCCTGGTCTATGGCCAACTTGGCCATTCGTGCTGCGATTGGTCCCTGAAAAGGCCTTAGGGTATAAAACTGTACAATATATAGTCCACACCCACCGTTTTGAGTATATCTCTTGCGATCTCCATCGACTTTTCCATCGGATCTTGCACCAGGTGGTTGATCAAAAATGGTTTGAAACATCATTCCTTTTAATATAGTAATATCGCACCAACCAATCCAATCTGTGCGGCCTCTTCACCGCTAAGCACTTTGCCCGTCAGGATTAGCTCCTTCGCTTTGGCCAATCCGATTGCACGAGGCAATCGTTGAGTGCCTCCTGCACCAGGAATGATGGCTAGTTTCGTTTCTGGGAAACCCATTTTGGATCGGTTGGCTGGAAACAAGCCCCAAAGGAATTAGGTTAGATGGGAATGGGGTTCTGTTTTGCGCACAAGCAATTCGAATGTCGCATGCGAGTGCCAATTCCAATCCACCGCCTAGAGCAAAGCCGTCGACGGCGGCAATCAGAGGAAAGGGCAGCTCGGCTAAATCGTTGTATACACGGCGCAAAGCTGAATGAGAAAAATCAGTTGCCGGCGAGGTAAAAATCAAGGCAATGGGATTAATTACCGACCTAATTTGGAAAAAAAGCGACCTAATTTTGTAAAATTAGGGGGGAGAACAACAAATTAGGTCGCTTTTTTCCAAATAGGTCGGTGACTTATCCGAAAATCAAGTCTCACAGTCCACGAATTGGAAAACTTCTGCAGCTGTCATTTCTCTGCGCTCTTTCAGATCAGCTCCTTTTAGAAGGGTGGAAAGAGGGAAAATAACAGCAACCCAACCTGTGCAGAAGGTGCCGGGCACCGCGCTGCTCATAATCACCACTCGTGCCTCTTTCTCATATCTGAGCCTATCGACCATTTCGCGAAGCTAGGGGGCTGTTGAGATGTGTGAATATTCTTTACAAGATGCCTGTTTGACAAGTGCGCGAGAAAGTGCATTCTTGGTCGCCGGAACACACATTCGCGCCACAATTATGCCTCGGTCATTGTTCGTGAGTGACTCGAGCTGCAGCGGCACCTCGTGTTGTTGAGTGCTGAACGTCCTCCTTCTCTCCGGAATCGGAGTGATTTCTTCCACCAAATTGGCAGCGCAAGGCATTCTGTTGCCGATCAGACTCAAACAACTGCGCTGCTGCTGGAATGTTAAACTGCGCGATAATGCAGCAGATAGCATTTCCGACTAGTAATGTGCTATGACGTGGAAGGAATGCACAATCAATCAATCTTTTGAAAAGGTTTTCATGTCTTCTACCAATACGCGAGCGGGAACCGAGAACGAGATAGGGATCGGCAATCCATTAGAATGGGCGGCGACCAATGTAATAATATGTATTCTGTGAATGAGTGAATTGCAATCCGCAAATTTATCAGTTATCGCTCATATCAATGATCAAAATCGCTTGCTCCTTTTGCGTTCTTTTCATGATGGAGTCTACTAATTGTGATTAATGAATAGTGTAATGTGTAATTCTGATCGATCACTTCGTCGCTCCCTCTTTTTTGCTTCTCTCAATTTGTTCGTATCGCTGCCGTGTTCGCTCCAAAACAGCAATTTTGCTGCCGGCATTCAGACGAATTGCTATTTTCTGGGTTGAAGTACCAAGTCCAGCCCTATCGTTTTTCAATGTCGCTTCCACCTTGAAGTTAGGAATACTAAGTCCACTGTGCAATTTTTCGCACACTTACCGGTCCCTGGATCCCCTGATTGCATTTTCCGAGTCCCTGCCCCTCTTTCCAGCCCATTCCTTTGAGAATTTGAAAGCCCTTGTTTTCCGTCGTAATTTTTGCATTTGCAACAGGCTTAGGCGTGGATCGCAGTTGCACCGACTCAACGGACGTCCCTGGAACTGGAGCAGCCGTGCATCCAGCATAAATGCCGCCAGCGGCATTCCGAATTCCACTTGAAGCCGAATCGTTACACAAATCACTGCCAATTTCTCTGCGCCGTTTGCTAGCTCGGTCCGTGTATTTGCGCTTTAGCTCTCTCATCGTGTCGTCCTGTCAATTTCGAAATATTACAATATGTAGAACGAATTTGTTCCCGTCTTCAGACTAACGTCCTCCAACAGTCCATATTGCTCCTTGAGTATTCTTGTCTGTCGTACCCGCTCCGCATTTCTCGAACAGCGTTTTTTTGGTATCGGACTTTCATTACTCGTGCTTTAACAATTTATTTTTGAATTGGAAACGAGGACCGGTAACACACACCTCTTGGCGAAAAGGCCCGGTTCGCATCCTTGACAAGAGTTCAATCCATTGTGAATGTGCACTATCAGCTGCTGCCTTGCCCCATCACTGCCAATAATCAGCCGATCTTCGTGGTGCAATTCCCATTTTTCGTTCGGCTAAAGTGTTTAAAAAAAATTTGCATTAAAAATACCAGCAAATTGTATTCGCAGCTAAAAATGGGCACATCTGTTCTTCGGTCGACTTCCAACACATAGCAGCCTTTCTCGGAGGAAGCGAGTTCACATTTTTGGTATGAAATGCAAAAAAGAGGTATTTCCTTTAAAAATAAAATATAAATAGATGCGGAATCGTGTCATTACATCATCGCATTGTTCATTTGGCTTTGCAACGGCTCTGTTGTCCAGTTGAATGTCCATTTTGGCACCAAATCCTATGCGGGCACCCGTGATTGTAACGATGTGTAGGCGTCCAGCCGGTTGTTCCACCAACCGTATGCATGGCGCATTACGGGCGTATTCCTCTGCAAAATAACCACGAAAGTGACTGACCAAAAATACACCCACCTTCCGTTTGCCGTCGGGCCAACTCCCTCTCCATCGCGGTGTTTGTGTCCAGCTCTCCTTCAGATTCAGATTCTTCTTCCACCACACTGTTTGGATGACGACTGGCGTTGAAATTAACTGTTATCTATATTTCGGAAAATTCACTTCTAGCTGAAGGCGTTATTCAGTTAGTCCTCTCACTCTCACCCCTCCATGCAACTCTTCTTCGCCCGCCCTTTGTTCCTCCAATGCAGCCCTCTTTTTCAACTGCCCACCAGACAAATCCCCGGCCAAAAAGGAGCACCGATCAACCAGATCCAGAGTAAGTTCGAGTATTTCCACGTCCTCCTGTGGAGCTTTCTTAAGTAAAACGGGTAATTGCGTTTCAGAAGCGATTTTACCTGTACGAATTGTTCGCCAAATATACGTTGGGCCCTCTTTTGATTGCGTTTCCTCGTCCAACTCGACGCCAGATTCTCCGGTTCCACTCCAGCCGCAGCTGGATTGTATAGTTCGTATTGACGGCTTGAAGGATCGAATTTCCAAAAGCATTGGTTGGTGGGATGGTAGTAGAGATCAGAGTCCTTACGAACAAATAAGGAAAATAAATACCTATATATCGATGGTGAAATTCTACCGGGTAGTAATAGTAGCCACTCTCGTGACCGTAATAGGCCCCGTATTGTTCTACGTAGAAAAAGCCGGGCGGGGCCGATTGTTCATGGACCACCTGGGTCGCTACCTGGGCCACCATTTCAGCAACCGACAACTGGGAATAAAAAATTCCGATGATTGGTGTTTGTTTACTGGCTGATATGTAACCCCAGATGAAGTTCCGGCACCTACTTCCTCGTTATTAAGCCATGAACTCCTCTCCTCCATCACGATATATTTGTAGGCGATAAAAGTTCAAAATAATTTTAATAAATTAACACCCCAAAAGGAATGAAATTAAAGTTATATTAAACTCCACAATTGAGATATATGTATGTAAATACTAATTGTGTATTATTATCAAATATAGTTTTAAATTTTAATTTTGATGCATTTGAGATTTGAGTGAGACACAATGGCAGAAAGGCAAATTATGTAAAATAAAAGCAATAATTGAGTGGGCGAACATTTCTCAACAAATAGGGCCATAAAGGCAAAATGAGAAAATTTAGACAAACAAATGAATATATTATTATTATCACCTACGACTCATCGAAAAATCGCTCATCTGACGGAAAATGAGTTCACGTGATGGCGCTCTGATGCGCAGTACAAATTTGGCCTTCGTCTGCTGGTTTGAGAATTCGTACCGGACTCTGTCCTCAAATGTCTCCTTCTGTTGAAGTGACGGAAAGAGCATCGGGATGGCGGGCCATGGCTCGTCAGCCGCCAGCCAAATGAACATTCGACGCACCATTCGGTGGGGAGAGTCGGCTGTCAAGGCGTACTTGAAACAGACTTTTAGATAGAGAGAGGACTGTTTTGATGGATTAAGGCAGCACCTCAATGAGTTCTTCGAAGAATGTCGTGGGATAGTCACTGAATATGTTGCAGAATACAGCGTCGTATTTTTCGCCACAGCTATACAACATCTGAACGAATTGGCAAGAATACTTCCACTTGTTCAGCGTCAGCTGTCGTTGGCTGTCTGCTGAGGGCAATTCGGCCAAAAATTGATCCAATTCGCTCCCAACTACTATGATTGAACCTGAATGGGTGCTAAAATATTTTTACTATTGTTGAAACTAACCATCCACTGGGGAGTTATTTTCTTCTTGATTCACTTCGTCCTCATTTCCCATCGACTTCTGATCTGTGCGACCTGAAAACAAATTTGGGCTGAACATTTCACGCAAAATACATTGGCAATTGTCAAGATGGAGTTGCATCATTTGTGACCGCAATGTCGCGATTTCCGATTCAATACGCGTAAATCTTACATCCATTTCCGACTGAATTCTTTGGGCATTTTTGCCCAGGAATTGGGTAGCTTGCAGGAACTCTTTGAAGAGTTCATCGAACGCAGAAAGTTTGAGTCTCACCAACTTCAATTCGGAATTGGTTTCAAGCTGCTGCAAAGAATACCGCTCAAAATCGGCCAAAAGCACATCCAGACGATGGGTGGAAAGCTGTAAAAATAAAAACAGGAAATTTCTAATTCACATTCAACCTGAAATGTGTGCACAGTGCATGTAATCTAGCATCAAAACCATTGCCTAAATAATCTGTGCGTAATCAGTAATTTTGCCGGCCAAACTAGTTGATGCACTACTCCCATTGCAATTGCATCAACATGTTTTTCATAGACATTAATTACATTTGGTAGGCGGAGGCGATTCCGCCGAGAATTCCTTTGAAGCTGGAGAATTGACATGTCCGCGCGAAAGGGACAAAAGTTGACCCATTGCCAGCTAGCTGCGTTTAGGATTCATAAAGTATGAAAAATTGAAATTTAAAATCAAATAAAACCATTCGACACAAATGTGTAAAAGGCGAGAAAGGTAAATTTCTTGGTTAAATGACTGATGTCTATTGAGGATGGCACATGAAAAATCAAAATTAGGTCAGATAATCGCACAGTCTTCGTCGGTTCTTCTGGATCTCTCGAAAGTTCCACTAATGCAATGTCGCACATTTGTGTCTTTCAGCAGTTTGTCGACGACAACCTAAGACATAAAAATTGGGCAACATATGGTAACATAGCAAGAGAGTTTGTGTGTGCCAGACAAAAAATTGAGGCCCAATTAAATATTCGGACACCACGAGCAGGCTCACCCGAATCAAATAGGAGGAAGTGGATGCGCCTGCAGGATCGTCATCGGTGGCATAAAATGGCGTCATGTTGACCCGGTCTTTAATTCTGCGCTCCTCGCAGAACATGTTGAACGCCTGCTTGACTAACGAGTCGCAATCCAACGCATCGATGAACGTGATTTCCGGATTCCGTTCCATGATGGTGGCAACGATGCAGAGCAGCTCCACGATTAGTTGGCGGTACTCCGGATGCGCTATGTCGCTCATCATCGACTCCAACTTGTACGAGAAATTCAATTCGTGCTGCGTCATAACATGCAATGTAGGGTACTGGAAAAGTTTGGTATTTAGCATTATTATACGTAGAACCGAAATACTGACTGGTCAGTCACCTGTGGAAGAACATGCCCTGAAATAATGATGCCTTGTTTAACACGTTCCAATATCTGTAAAAAAAATTGGTGGCAAAGGGGGTGGGGCGAATACCTTCCAAACTCGGTCATACAGATTGATTGGCACCCTATTTAGCGCTCCATTCAATTTTTTGGTCTGCAAAGGCGACCTAAAAATAGACAAATTCTCTATGAACCGAAATATCTTTACAGAAGATGCCACAAATTCTCCTTCGTCATGAGTGCGGTCAAAAGGTTCTTCACAACAGTCGGAGGCAAATCGTAGATACCGACTTCCATTCCGAACTCTAGAATTGGTGAAAATACAGTATTGGACGGATGCACTGCGGTTTGGCAGTGGATCACGGTGTTCACCGAATTGTTTCACGACCGACGCCGGACAAGAGGAGTGGAGGAAAGAGACCAAATCGGGCGCGACATTTGACAAATCCTCGACAGAAGAGACCGAGATGGACTTTTTGCGCTTGTTTAGGTCCTCTTTGATAAACTCGAGCAGTGTATTGAGCGCATCAGTGTACCAGGCAAGTCTTATGGTGAGCACGCCGTCGAATGCGTCTGCTTTTTGAGAAATCTTAAAAGCGCGGATAGACACTAATGTAACGGTTTTTTGAGACCAAGTCTGAGCAGGCGATTATCAGTTCCTGCTGGAATACAGCTGCTTGCGGTTCCCAATCAGACAAGCAACTGAAGATGGCATTCTGCAGCTCAGCCGGCGTAGACGGTGAATCGATTGCCATCTCTTTGCAGGATTTGTGCCCAATTATCACCTAAATTAAATGATGAACATTTACTTATTTCTAAATTAACAATGTTGTTTTGCCTGCTTTCCCCGAACCAACAAATTGGTTATAGATGGAGCGAGACTTATGATCGTCTTGCGCAACTTGGACGCACAGTAGCGAATCAGCCACCAGTGGTGCCACTGGCAAGCAAGCCGATATGTGCGTTCCATTCGAGAAGACAACGTTTCTAAACACCCCTCTGCATTGAATACTTGGCAATCGACTGCTGACCTCCTTGGACAACAAATGTGCCCGGGTAACGCTTTTGTAGTGCAGCATTCGCAAATATCACTTTGCGCAAATTTTCTGTATCATGGCGCGCCACAATTTGATACTGCAATCGATGAAAAATAACAAATCCGATTTCGATATAAGCCGCTCACCAAGGCGTGGTCATCCATGGCGCCGAATTCACTTTCGCTAAGTCCGTTAGTGTCCTCGGGTGGGGTAGTGTGCAGACTTGAACGCGATTTGAACTGCGCCACCTTGGCATCCACTTCCTCCAAGACGTCGACGTCAAAATCAACGTCGCCGGGGTTGACCATGTCGATGTGTTCAATGCAACCGGTGTTGATCAATTGCTAGAAATGGGCTGAGGAATTGTCACTTTTCATGACCCAGACGGAAATGCTCACGTGTATCCGTCCTAATCTTACGCGGACTCCGTTCACGCAGCCATTCTTCATGCTCACCAACAATTCCAACATGCTATCAAAGTATTCGCCAGCAACATTCTCTTCCCGAAGAATCATGCAAAACGTCGGTCTTCCCGCCAGTTTCCAGCGTTTCGCCACGAATTCCAGGTCCCGTTTGATATCTTCTATGAGCGTGGAGGAATCGGCGTTTGTGTAGAAGTCTTTCAATTCAAAAACGAGCGGATATAAAAGAACAGTGTCGCCGCAGACGCGAAATATTTTCGAGGTGTTCAAAGGACCAAGTGGACGCAATGGCCGTCCGCCCAAGTTCAGCTTCTGATCTCGACCCAGCTGCTCGAATACCTTGACCATCCGCCAAGAGGGCCAAATCTGGTAGAAATGGGGATACAAAAAATAGTAGCAAAGTAAACTCGCCTGAACAGGTTCAACCTCGTGCGGCGTTTGGGTAGTGATTCCATAGGTCGAAAGAACCATTTGCAGCTTCGCAGATTCGGAAATGAGCGCAACCTGGACTTGAACCTGGTTTCCTTGCATTCCGCCATGGAATGCTGAACTGGGACATGTCGGCATGTTTTTAGGCCTTTGGCTGGCTGGCAAGTGTCGATAGATGGGATCGATGTCACTGAGGTGGATGAGTTTCCCTTTTAGCAGAGTCGCCGTCAAATAAATGGCATTCGACCACAGATGGTGGCCGAATTCGCGATGCGAGAGCGCGTAAAATTGCTGCGAATTAGGTCCGTTCCGCTCCGCTTGCATGTGTTCCTCGTCAATACAATAACACTCGGGGCAGAGTAAATCATTCACGGCTGAAGTGCCATTGTCGACCCGGACAAGTAAATGGTGAAATTTGTCCCAATACTTGTTGGCCAAAGCACTGTTCCCCTTGCAAATCGCTAAAATCACTTTCCATTTGGGCATAAATTAGCCCATATTTGTACCGGTAATGGCTATGCAAGCAAGGAACTGTCGACAGGTACAATTAGCAAAATATTTAAATAAAATTGTACCATTGGAAACTGGCTCTCGATTCTGGAAAAATGCATGGTCTCTTCTTCCTGATAATACGTGCGCGTTTGATCTTCTAGTTCAGTGCGGAATCCGTCTCGAAGAAATCGTCGAATGCCAAACCTAAACATCAAAAAATAGGTAATATTAGTGTTCATTATCGTCGGCAGTAATCTATTTATTATTTTGACTCACTTTCCTTCCAAATGGCGAATACACTTATTGAGTGTGGATTCGAACAGCTCCTCATCATGTGTGGCAAAGGCCGGCCATCCTATGGCCAAAATGAGGCCAGCATCCGTATTTTTCGAGTTGGATTCTCTGGGCAGAAGGGTTTCGAAAGTGGTGCGATTCCGATTGTGCCCGTCGATGTCTACAGAGCAAATTTCAATATACCTAACATATTTTTGAGCCAATAAAATGTTTACCAACATAAATCACCGAGTCACTGGTCCCCTTATGTCCGTAGGCATTGAAGCCGTTGATCGACTCAAGAGCAGCTTTCACGAATCCGAGGCTGGAAGCGTGAAGTTCGGGAACGCCCTTGTTGTAACGCGTCCCCCGTTCCCAAATGCCAAAGTCGGGAGTTCGGTAAGTCCGCTCGATGTAGAAAACAAGATTTTGAAGAAATGCGACTTCGTGTGCCGTGAAAATGATCTGAGTGCCAGCCACAGTCATTTCTACGAGCACTAAGATGTAGAGAGCAATCAAGTCCATCTGGAGATGTGGAAATGGGGAGCCGCTGAGAGCCTCTCCGCCCGTTTGAAGATCGAAGCGTGAATGCAGCGCAAACTCGGGTGAGTTATTTTGTTTGAACGCGTTCAGCTATTGAAGGAAGAAATCACAAAACATCGGCTCATGTTTATACGAACATTTACCTTATCCACTTGTTGCATCCAACAGAACAATATGCCTCGCATAGTCTTCACTGCTGTTTGACACAACTCAGTTTCGCGTCCCCGATCATCATCCATTCGTCTGGTAAAACAAATTCCCAATTTTCATTATTCTATCAAGCCTAATATATACGATTAAACAAATCAATGTTTATTATTGGATAATTCTGAACAAATAAATGGGTACTACTACTGCAGTCTACTCCTCCTCCCCTTTTTTTTAAATTTTATTAATAAACCACTTGTATGCCAATGAACATGCCCAACACGAGAGCGCGCAATAGATGCTGTCTTTCACATATCCAAAATTTCGTTCCTTGGAATAGCGTGGGAATAAACCTTGAAGAAGCGTAACCAACTTTGTGTAATATTTTTTATTTAATCCGCAATTACCAGTTGTGACACACTGGTAATCAATTATGAGTCTTCGAACTAAATTTAACTTTGAATATTTTAATGTAATTTAATCGATAAAAATTTGCCAATCGGGTATTATGACAAACCCATATCGTAGATATGGTCAAGTTCATCACAGTTCCGATCGACCACTTTTGGTGATGATGATGATAAATGGCGATCCGTTTCATCAAAAAGTGGCATTTTTGGCGAAAATTTATTAAACATAAAATTTTTGTAATTTACGTTTACCTCAATCCCTTTGAATTGTTTGTTTTAAAGAAGACCATGCCAATAAATACTTGATGAAAACCAATTACTTAATATTTGTAAACATCTCGACAAATTTCACTGTGAATAGGCAACAGCAAATTTTTATCTTAAAAATTGAAAACATCCAATGTTTAACAACAACAGCATTCTTTCCCTTTTCACCACAAAATTCCCTTAGAATCGCAGCTTTGTGAACAACCACTTGCTTTTGCCAGTTTTGTAGTGCGTCTCAAGCTCTTTCTTCACGTTGCTAAGCGCATTCTTCTTCTTTCTTGGCTCCTTAATTGACTCCTTGTTCACGGCGCTTTTGTCGAAATCAGCATCGAAAATGCAACGAGTCGGCAGCAGATGCTGCAGCGAGACGACCTTAAAATCAATTCAATGTTCAGCAATCTGCCAATTCAAAATTAATCAACCTTTATGAAGGGCTTGATGCGGATCCGCTTCGCCACTTTTTTCTTGCCCATTCGCTTTGTCACTTTCAATGGGTACCTTATTGTGGGAACAAATTTAAACAGTCTAATCGTATTGTCCATGCCCACTTGTTTATCCCGGCAATAAGCGCATGTCCATAAGGACGATCGGTTGAGCCTTCGTCATAGCTCTTTACGACAACTGCCTTGCGTCCGGCAAAACGGCCATTGAGAACAATAGCTACCCGACCTGGCTTCATAATCTTTCCCATTATTTCTAAAATTGGAAGTAGCAAGATCTGTAGAACTGAAAAAATTAAATTCTGTCGAATGAAAATATTAACATAACGGAAGGAGAAATGTATGATATATGCTGTAGTATACAAAACTATTATTGTAATTATTATAAAATGTAAATAAAAATTCATAGTATTTTATACGTAAATTTCAAATGAAAGCAAACTTTCCGAGACTCCTCTTTGTCATACAAAAAACTGGGTCAACTGGTTCCAAATTGCCGTATCCGAGTAAACTCAGACCGGACAAACCAAATACCGTGTGAAATGGATCAGGCATATCTTCCGGTCTGTCAGCAATCCCACCACTTTCATCGTCTTGACTTGCAAGTATGAAGCGAGACAGAGAATGGGCGTCTACCCAATTGAGCCGATTCAGTATGCGCAGAGAGGCGAGCACCCACCACGAGTAGCAAACATCCGGTAATTTTTCCGGTCTACCACAAAGTCCACCGGACGGGCATTGGCGTTCTGCCAACCACTCTGCAGTGCGCTCAATATTAATTAACTCCAAACAGCCGCAAATCGCAAGCGAACTAAGACAACAGTAAACCTAAAAGTGAAATTAATTTTAGTATTGCTATCTAGCAAAAATAAATAAAACCTGGCCAGCATGACTTTCCGATCCGGGCCTTGTTCCGAACCCTCCATCAAAATTGTAGCACTTTGTGATGAATTGGACAGCCTTATTTACATCGATAGCATCGAGCCGTTTCAAGAAATAAAGTGTGGCGATTGCGCATAGTGAGAACCTGGTGTCGATCTCGCCGCCCTTATTTCCGTAAAAACCTCCATCTGATGTTTGCAAGGATTTTACGTAATTAACAGCGCGTTCAGCATCAATCTAAATTTACATGAAAATTAGTTTTTATTATATATGGCCGAAAATACAATATCGAGTTTTCCAATAATAATGAGCACTTGAACCGCGCAGAGTGTGTGTAACAAATGGGAATCATGTCCCTTTGATGCAGCAAATCCTCCATCCTCATTCTGATTCGTTTTAACGAAATCCACGATAAATTCTTTCTCCGCATAGTTGGCATCTCCAAGTACGTCCAGCGCCGACAAACACCAATATAACCCACTCATCCGAAGATACTCTGCCATCAAATACTCGTATGACTCTTTGTCTCGTCCATAAGAAAGCAGAAATTTTTTGTGCATTTCTTTAAGCAATACAGTTGGTGCAGATTTGGGGATGTCGACATCACGTCTCGAAATATTCCAAATTGAAGCCAAACTCATATTGTTCGTTAAATTTTTTATGATTTTGTGGTGGATGGCGGTGAAAACAAACCGAAACTGTAAAAAAGGGAATGGAAATGGGATTTTGGAACGGTCGAAGAAAAAAACAAAAAGAGTTCCAAAGCGAATGACGAAAACTAAATTAGCGCCAAAAAAATATTCAAATCCATTTCCTGTTTTTACACAAAATTACAAAAAATGTTTTGAATTTCAAATTTGCATCAAATGATTGAAGATTTTTTAGGTCGAGATTCGCGATTCAGATTACCCGTCGAAAACACATACATATCACGGAATATTGCCGATTGTCGCCAATAGATTTCCATAATATTTCTTCTCAAAGTCTGCATCTCAATTTCAACTTTCTATTTCTGGTTGTCATAGAAACGCATTCACAAGGTCTCAAGCACTTGGTCTGCCATCTCCTATTCTCCTAACCATAAATAAATGAATAGGACAATTGACATAAACAAGTATGCCTTCATCAAACGGTTGGGTCAAGGTGCTTACGGATCTGTAGCGAAAGTTCGGGAATTGGAAACAGGCCGCGTAGTTGCAGTGAAACAGATTGCATTGAAAGGCGATGTGGATTCACAGCTACGAGTATTTCGAGAAGTACAATGTTTGCGACACTGCGAGCATGATAATGTTTTTTAAATTTTATTTATGGAATATTCACAGTAATTTCAGATCGTAAAACTGTTGGACGTCATTCTTCCTTCGCTGAACATGGATTCTGCCAGTTCGACGTCCTCCGTTTTTCTGGTGCTCTCTTACGCCGAATCTACGCTAAGACTGGTCATCGATGATTTTCGACGTCCATTGATGGAATTAATTCCGCGCCATTACTTCCGGTAGACTGAAGCCTAAAAAATAAAACTTGCGAGACCAGAATCCAATATATGTAAGGCTTTTAACCCTTTTAGGCAAATCCTTTATGGGGTCGCATATTTACATCAAATCGGCATAATGCATAGAGTAATCGTTTATTATAGGATTTTACGTGTTTCCTATTTTTCAAAGGATTTGAAACCGGACAACATTTTAGTCACCGCACAGAATATGGTGAGAATCACCGACTTTGGACTGGCGCGTATATATTTCCCGGACTACCCGGACAAAGTGTACGAGCATCAAGCGAGTCAAATTTATGAAAGAATCCATATAAAGTTTTCAAAAGGTCGCTACTCGTTGGTATCGTGCGCCCGAACTTCTCTTTGGTGCTACTAAATACGCCCCGACTGTGGATATATGGGCGCTTGGTTGTATTTTTGCTGAATTCTTCAACGGAGAGCCATTATTTGCCGGCAAGACGGACATTGAGCAGTTGGCACGCGTATTCGAACTGATGGGAACACCTACGGATCAAAGTTGGCCTGGTTGGGAAACACTACCTGATGCAGGAAAGGTGATGTTCGACAATGTGGAACCGGTTGAGGATTGGACAAACATAGGTTGGTGTAACGAGTTTTATACAAAATTGAGCAATTGATCAGGCAATCAGTCTAAAGTGGAATCAGGATTAGAATTGTGGAGAGAGGAGGCCAGGAGGCATTACCTATAAAATATAGATTTATGAGCCTGATAAATGATCTTCTTGTTGTCCATTCTTTTGGTCTACTTCTTTCCGCAACCTCCTCCACAACCGCCACCGCACCCACCGCCACCGCCTCCTCCGCCACCACAGCAACATCCGCCTTCGCCAGCTCCAAGACCACCGCCGCTGCCACTTCCGAAAAGGAATGCCTGCGATACGATGAATGTACCCATCAGGAACATATGACGATGCGAAGAAATCGCATTTTGGAAGGGAAAAAATGTTGTGTGCAAAGTAGCGATGGAGAACGTTTAAATTTAAGTAGGAAAGGGGTGGAGTCAAGAGGAAATGGTAGATGAGTTTCCCTAATCGCTCCATCCAATTATCGATGTGAAAGTCTATCACATTATCTATTACCAGCTTGATTTTGGTTAGCCGGTTTGAAGAGCAATCCGGAAAAAGAGGAGAGAGCGGGGGGATTTCAGATCAATCACTGTTTGCTGACCAGTTTTAACCGAAAAAGAGGAGGGGAAATTTGGTTCTCAAGAAAATAATAATGACGCTTGGTAAAATTGGTATCACTTTCACGTTTCAATTTCAGTCTCGTTGGCAAGTTCCGAATCCTTGCGTCTTGTCCGATCATTGCTCCAACTCAATCCTGCTCAACGACCGACTGCTCTTCGCTGTACAATAATAATATTTTCATAGAATCGAATTCAAATCCAAAAATAGGTATTCGCAGGTCTTGAACAACCATTCTTCGCGGAACATTTGCAATACGATGAAATTCCCTATCGACCGCCAGCACTGGAGGAGCAGATAGAAAGGAGAGAACCCGAAATTATTTTCGCCGGAGAAACATTGGATCAGAAAGAGGAGAAATTCGACGAATCAGATTAACCGACCAACTTGGCCACGCGCAATTTCTGATTGGCGCGAGTTGTACGGACACACCTTTTTGTTTTTACTTTTTACCTACGGAATAATTACTAATATAATTAATAATTATAATTAGTAATTACTAATTAGAGAGAAATGGGGTCAACCCAACTCGACCAGACTAACCCCTCTTTGACTTGCGGGCCCCCAGGGCACATTGTGTATGGTCGAGTTGGAGTGGACCCGAGAGAAATACATAAAAGATAAAAGTAGACAAAAAAGAAGAAAGTGACAGTTTGTCCGAGTTGGGGTCAATTGCGCGCCGGCCAATTGCGCGCCAGCCAATTGCGCGCCAAATTTCAATTATTGTATTGGCTCCCGGAAAATCGGAAAGTGGAAAGTTGGGCAGTGGAAAATTGGGCAGTAGCTAATTTTAGCTCAAAAACTGGGCGGGCATCGACAAATTATAGCTCATTCGACGCGTCTCGACGAGTTGAGTCGAATGGTAGCAGAATTAGGCCGATCCGACTAATCTGGACAAAGTTATGGCATGTCAAAGTTTGGTCGGAGATCGGTGGGGGACAACCTATAATCAATATAAAATTATAAAGCCAAGCATGCAACGCTAGACGGTACCCCCCACTAAAACGTCAGAACAGGTAACGAATTTTGACAAAAGAACTGAAATTGGTACAAATGTTTAACATGTCATAACTTTGTAATTGGTCGGATCGACCTGTTTTGGTGTCATTCGACTCAGCTCGTCGAGAGGAGTCGAATGAACTATAATACGAGTACTTTGAGGTTCTGACTTTATTTGTTGTTGTTGAGCCATTATTTTGCCAGAAAACGGGTTAATTTGACCTGTAATACAATAATTGAAAATTGGCGCGCAATTGACCCCCGCGCGGAATTGACACCCGCGCGCAATCGGCGGCGCGCAATTGACCCATCCCCGTTTGTCCCATTCTGTGGGCAAAAAACGAAAAAGCTGTTTAGATATCTGTTTAGGCAAGGTTTACCTATTTCTATTTCCTTTACTATTAGAAAAAATTTATACTTTTTTACTGGCTGACTTTAAATCTATAAATGGTTTATTTTTTGCTTCTGAAGAGGGTATGTATTTTATTGAATTAATAAAACTAATTTAATTTTTTTTTCACAGCTTATTTCTGTAGAACCTAGTCAGAAAGAAGAGCAGTTGAAATTATGTGCAAACTTAGCCGAATCGAATCGCTGTTCAGTCAGCAATCGGGTCGCCACCTTTTCTCTGTTGATAGCCACCTCCTTGCTAGTCCAGTCCTGTCTCTCCACGGCTGGATATTCTGGTTAATAAGTTGATTCCGCCCGGAAATGAGAAACCCACTACTCTAGGTTTCCAAACTCCACCATTATACGGGGATTTTGAAGCACAGCGACATTGGATGGAAATCACAGTTAATCTGGCACCAAGCGAATGGTTTTTCTCTGTTATTATTGTTGAATCATCAGTTAAACTCAAGGTACGTGAACTCGACAGACAACGACCTGGACTATTGGGGACTGGACTGTACGTGCATGATTCCATTCAAATTGAAGTTTTATTTGAGATCCACCATTAACTGCCTACCATTCTTGGATACTTGGCAAGATGTAGTTTTATGTTGCCTCTCCAATTCAATTTACCTTTTGTAGTGCCCAACACATTTCACCCAACTGGGTGGCGTTGCACAAGTCACGTGGATTGGAATTGCCAGCCCACAAACTGTTTATGCGCCTCTCTGTTATTGCCACAATGCTTTTGCTTTATGCGCCCGCACTGTTCCAATTATGCGGGACCAACGGAAGACGGGATGGACAATCCAGCGACAAGGTTTAGTTCTACACTCCGTTTTTTACCAATTTGTTGTTTGAAGTCATTGCCACTCTACCCGTTCTATAGCCTGCTTTACCCCGGCCTCCTGTTTGTGGACTGTGCACATTTCCAGTATAATCATATATCGTTGGGCCTCTTCCTATGGTCTGTCGTCTGTCTTGAACGAGACAGTTTCAAGCGGGCCTGCATTCTTTTCTCACTTGCGCTCAACCACAAACAAATGGAACTATACCATGCTCTTCCAATTGCCATGTTTATTTTCGCCCGTTCCATTCAAACTGACAAATCCGCAATGAAGACATTCGCAAAAAGGTTTCTAATCAATTGAATATTTAATTTTATAAATTAAGTTAACTTTTTTAAATCCAGCATCAAAAACTTGCTTCCACTCGCTTTTGCCGTGTTCTGCACATTTGGATTGATCTGGGCGCCATTCTTATGGCCTAATCCGACACTAGCAGGCCAAGTACTCCGGCGCATTTTCCCATTCTGCCGAGGACTTTTCGAGGTTCCACTTCAATTTATAACTCAATTAGGTAGTGGTTTCTCAGGACAAAGTTGCCAACTTTTGGTGCGCGGCTTCAGTTGTCGTCAAGTTCAAACAATACTACCCGGCTGGACTGCTCATCAAGGCTAGGTCAGTACATCTGTTATTAATCAAAAGGACAGTGTTCCCCAGCACCTTGCTCGTCCTGAGTGTCTGCCTTCCCTCGCTGTTTTGCCTGTTCTTGCGGCCGAACCGATCCAATCTGCGCCTTTCACTGACCTGTTGCTCGCTTGCCTTCTTTCTCTGCTCATTCCAAGTCCACGAGAAGTCCATCTTGCTGGTCGCCATGTGGGCATGGGTTAAAAATGGTTTCAGAAAGAAACCCCTTTTGCAGACCCGCTCTTCTCCTTCTCGACGATGAAAAGGTTAGAAGGCCGACGGCGCTGTTCCTTTCCACAACCGCGTTCAGGTGAAGTTCTTTTCCAGTCTATTTCATATCCTGCATTTTTAGTCTTTATCCACTTTGTTTGAAAGATGGCGTTCCAGAAGTGTTGCCGTTCTTCATTTGCTATCAATTCTTTTTACGTTTCGCACTTGGTCGTCGACAACAGCAAAATTGGGTGGGAAATTTAAAAAAATATATATATATCCAGCTTTTTGGAATCGTTTTTAGTTTATGAGTTGCATCGAGTGGCCGCTCTCTGTGTCCCTATTTGGCATTTGCTTGCTCCAACTGCTGGCCGATCCTCCGCCAAAACTGCCCGACCTGTTCGCGTTACTCAATGCCCTCGTCAGTTTTGGGGTGTTTTCCGGCTTCTTTCTCTTTCTGAACGCGCACATGCTGACACTGAACATGGCCGCATGGAGGCAACACCACCAGGCGGAAATGAGGAAGAAAGGAAATTGAGATAAACGCGATGTCAATTAAATGTTTTTTTAACTTTAAAGAAAGAACGTTTTTGAGCAAATAACTTTGCTCTTCGTGCAAAAATTTCATTGTTTCATCAGACGCTCCCCCATTTTAGAACAAATGATGATTTTTCGCGGCGCAAATGAAGCGATAGTAGAGTGCCTTTTCCGTGCTGTCAATGTCAAACGCACAAACACGAATGGCGTTAATGAATTCCCGGGAATGGGTTACGCCGCCTGTTCAATGCTAAAGACACATTTTGCTTGCGTTGTTTTCCCCCATCAGGGGAAAGGCGTTCCCTTCTGTTGCCCGACGCGTCCAATTGGCCGAATTATCCCTCCAGGGGCATCCTCTTTTTGCCAACGCCGGCCAGTTCCGTGTACGTAGTATTGTAGAACACTCAAATTGGATTAATTACGCAAGCAATGTGTGCCGACAAGGAAAGGACATGCGGCGCCATTGGCTGTGTTCTTTGAGCGCATGACGCCGAAATCGGCACAAAAGGGCGCGGAACCAGCAGGAGCTATTATTAATTATTATTATTGTGAATTTTGGTTGGAAGGGGCTTTGTCCGTCATACCGTTATTAGAATATATTGGAGTTCCGAAAGCATTCTTGACATCAACATTTTCATCATCCCAATTCACACCTCTCGCCATCGAACGTGGATGGACGGCACAAACCACAAATGGTGGTGATGCGTGCAAGTGCCGCTGCTAAGTAAATGGGAATCTCACCTCGCCACCATCGCTCATTAATTTTTTCGATACATATTTCGCCATTGTCGAATCCATTTTTGATTTTTGTTTCCCTCCAAAAATTGTTTTGGAGTGCGTGGGGCAGCGGAGATTAGTCCGCAAATTGTTCCCGAAATATTTTGCAAAGCATTGTTTTGGGCGAATCAAAACAGAACGGACCGACCAATCAGCGTTTTTATTATTTAATGGCCCAAAATGCTGGTCACTTGGTGGTCGGTCCCGTTCCCCATTGCATTTGCAAACAACACTTTCAGTACTCTGTAGCGAGCACCAGCCGGGTTCTCGCGTGCCAAAGCCACGAAATTATCAACACCGAAACGCGAAAATATGTATTTAGGTTATTCGCCGTGCAGCATCCAACAGCTAAGTCAACATGCGGCGCTCTCCCATCATTATTCATTATCAGTTATCACTTATCAGCTTATCACCTTTATCCTTTTGCCTCCCTTGTACACCAACATACCACCTACCTACATTAGGTACTACATATTTATTTCACCTTTTCAAACAGAATGCAAAACATCGCGAGCAGGACGAACGGATAACACAACAGCAAGCCAGCAACATTATTATGGCACATTCCGAATCCTGGCGTGCAAAACAACTTGTGTTTTGATGAATCCATTGCAATTCAGAGAAGAGAAGAAGAGCGATGGCGAGAGCACTTTTGCTTTAACCGCATTAGCCAGTCCATTCCGTATTCCCAATGGCACTTAATTGACACCCGTCCACACGCGTTCCCTCAGCACAAACATACCTACTTCTGCGTGTCCTTCCTTCCTTTTGCCCCTTAACGTGCAATTACCTAGTAGAGCGGCAAGAGGCAAACCGAGTGAAGTGACACGGATTGCGAGATGCACACACACAATAGCGGCACTTACAATCTTATGTAGTAGCTTGCTGCGGGTCCAATCCGTCCATTTTTAGGTATTTGCGCTTATTACCTTCCCCCATTCACGTATCAACAAAAATAATGAATGGGCTGTGATGTGCCAATCCGAGTGGGCATTGTTGACTCCTTCTGTGGTTGCTGCCTTTTGAGGTCGGTGTTTTCCTCCCCACTTCCCATTGCGCATCCATCCCCCGGGAATTTGGAATTTTCTCTCTCCGCGGAACGCACCCATTTTCGGTGACGCAAATGCCAAATACCCCCATGGGCACAGCTCTGTTGGGTTCGCAAATTAACAGAAAGAGAATTTTGTAAAATTCACAATGTCTAAGCTGTAAGGCTAACGATCTGACCATCTCATATAAAAATAAAGGTTTACGTGGTGGCTGTGTGTCCCGATACCTATTCCATGTCCAAAAATAGTCATTCCCCGCGGAGCAAACTCAATCAACCACGCGTAGGTACATCAAAGAAAACATCGCCTTATGCCAATATTAGTACACTTATAAGTTATAATAGGTATTGTAATTTGTAATATCGTGACCACCATGTTTGGCCCTTTTTCTCTGGTCGTTCCCTACTCATTCTGCCCGACTCCTCCCCTCCCTCCCCGCCAAAATAAACCCAATTGAATAGTTTGCCAACGGCATTTTGGAAGCGAATTCACGAATGAAGAGAAAACGGGTGACTGGATGGCGTGACTTTTGTCCATTTTTATGTCTCCCCTTCTGCTCGCTGGTTCCCACACATCCAATTATGCGTGATTTTTGATTCTTAAACCGTGACATTGACAGTTCCGAATGGCCAAATTCCTACTTTCCTGCAACTTTGAATAAATTTGGTTTTAATTTATTTTCCATTTCCCCGCCAATCGGTGATCCCCCACACCAACACAAAAAGTAAATGCATCTTCTAGCGTGTTCCTTGACACTTGTTCATTCCCGACTTTTAATCCCGCCATCGGCCAACATTTTGGACGATCGCATCCATCACCCGTTCGCGATGGATTTGAACGCAAAAACCCAATTTTCACAATTTCCACTTGCCACCAGCACAAATTGATTTGGCTCCCGTCGATAGAGTGGCGGGACAATTGTTCCAGCACTCAAGCAAGGAGCGAGAGATTTGTGTTTGTGCAGCTCAGACAGAGGCCTCGCCCCCGTTCCACGTCCGCCCATAGCCCAGCGCCATTCATGGGCATCTATCTGTGTTCGAGTCCGAGGCTAACACATACACCGATTGGATTAGGAGTCCGCTCCCTGCCGAGCGTCTGTCCGCCCGGATTAATCCAATTTCGGGTCCTTAATTAAGCGAGCGAACGGCAGGGCCACTCTCTCTCTCCATTCTCGGGCACATTTGCCCACAACTGCCGCCCGCGCCCGCCCCACGTTGTGTTTTTGCCAAACTTCTCGTCACCGCTCCGCTCGCGCGCCTGATGCTCACATTTCTCATTTGCGATGGCGCGTGCCTCACTCTGACATTTGGCGGCAAAAAAGGAACGAATAGGTAAATGGCAATTTGCCCGCGCACAAAATGTGTGCCCATCACCGTGCCGAACACACCAGTCAGTCCCCACATGCCAAGCACAAATGTGTACTTTCCCCTCTTCTTTGCCTGTTGCTTCTTATGCAAAATTCGCCATTCTTTCTGTGTATTTGATTTCTCGGAGACCGATTTTTGCGTTTGTTTGTTTTGTCCCGTTCAATTAAGGACTCTTTTTGCATCCCCGGAATCCTGACGGCCGTTGGCAGTTGGCTCATATTGAAAATTTGGCCAATTCAATTTTGACGCCCGAATTGGCCAAATCAGTGTGCGCATGTTTGCCCTCTTCTGGCGGCTTAATTGGAAAACGCGCACCCTCCAACCAGGCCCGCCATTCACTCATTCTTGGGCGCCGCGCCTTCCCCGGGGGATTTGCCCGCGTCCCTTTGCACAACGCGGAATGGCCATTTGGGCGCTCTGCTCACACTGGCGCACATTATTTGGGCGCCCAAATGTGTGCGCGCCCTCACGAGATGCGGGAAGCGGAGAGGGCCAAAACGGGAATAAGAAGGGCGGGAAGTGAATTATTAATTTGAACGAGTGCTGGTGCCGGGAACGCAAAGAGCAATGTGCACGCCTCTGGCCAAACAGCCCCCCCCCCCCACTTCCTTCGCTTTTGGCGCATCCCTCCCCCCCTCCCCCCCTCCCCTTTCCCACCCGTATCCCACTTCCCCGCTGCAGGCACACTCACCCTTTGCCCCAATTAAGCGCCCAAACTGCCCAATTCGGGGTCAAAGCCCAGCACCCTGCAATTCAGTCCCCGTCCCTCAGTCCCCAACAGCGTCACTTTTTCGCCACCGCAGCCCCAAATGCCCAAATTGTCCCCCAAAACCAATTATCCGCTCCTTCCGCCCATTCATCATCCGCTGCCCCCAATTCCCCTCCCCAAATGATGACGCATTTCAGTCCCAAACAGACCTGATCCGTCGCCACTCAGAACCTCTGTTTTGTCGGGATGAACTGCACCCTTCTTGACGCACTGTACCGCGCCGGGAACTCGACCAGCGCGCCCGGGGCCAGCCCCATGATGGCGCTGACCGTCGGCGAAGTGGACTACTACATCCAGGCAACGAAACGGATGCCCACTTTGGATTCGAGCCTCCTCCGTTTGCAGCACTACATCTTCCCGGTGCAGTTCTGTCTCGGGGTGCTCGGCAACTCCATCAACCTGGTCGTGCTGCTCTCGTCCGGCATGAAGAACCAGGTGGACGCGACCCGAGTGCGCCCCCGGACTGTGTGTGACTGAATCCCCAGGCCAACATCCTGCTCTCGGCAATGGCGTTTGCGGACCTGGCCTTCCTGTTCTGCATGCTGCCGCACTCGCTGGTCTCCTTCTCCATCTTCTATAAGAGCATCCGCTTCGCCTACTTCTACTTGTCTGTCCATTCTGTCTCCGCCTCAACCTCCCAAATTCCTCCAGTTTGAGCAAAATCCATTGCGTCGCTCTGGCCAACTGTTTCTCCACCGCGGCCACATTGTGAGCAAAGGGCATATGCCATATTGGCGCTAAATTCACGCTTCTGAGCTAATTTGTTTGTATTTACGTGGCGGGAATTTGTGCCCAATTAAATGGCTGTGGGACAAAAACAAAGAGAAAGGGACAGGCAATTTGCATTTGAAAAAGACACGAAAAATTAAGCCGAAAATATCAAGTATGGGAGTCGTTTTTCAGTCTGGTGCTGGCAGTTTCGCTGGAGCGCTTCAGCGGGGTTCGTTCGCCCATGCACACGGTTGGCCTTTCACGGGCGCGCCACTCCGCAACAACGCCGCTTTCAGCGATTTCAGCTGCGACAGCAGCGCCTCCTGCACCTGATCCTGGCCATCTACGCACTGGCCTTCGGGCTGTCGCTGTTCCACCACCTGGAGTACAAAGTGACCATTCGGGTGGACTGCGACCGCGTGCTCGCCAAATTCCAGCACGTCACCGACGTAAGGGCGACTGGCGCGGCCCAGTCAGGAGTTGTCAGTTGCAGCTGAACACCTCCTCGTTCCTGGTCGGCTACGTTCGCACCGCCAAATACGTGCAGTCCTTCATCGGCGTGTTCGTTGCATGCCGGACTGGGCCCACCCATTCATCCACCGCTTTCAGCTTCCTGCCGGTGATCGCCGTCGCCGTGCTCAACGTGTCGCTGGTGTACTTCCTGCGCAAGCGGCAGCTGCTGCCGCGCACCGTCAACGGCTCCGGGAACGGCAAGTGCGCGCTGTCCATCCAGCAGCAGGAGTTTCGGTGGGCTCAATGCGCGGACAGCCGAATGACCTCTTGTGCTCGCAGCAGATACTCGGACATTGGCACGTTCCAGCGGCGTGAGCGCAAAGTAACCGCCACGGTGATTGCAATCGTGTCCTGTTTCACGGTGACACACCTGCCCACGCTGGTGCCCGTTGTGTGGGAGCACTTTCTGGAGAGACACTCCCACGCTCTGGTCACCGTGTCCGCAATCCTGAACTGCATCCTGGTGACCGGAAAGGTGCGCAGGCCCAAAACAGAGAGACAGCGGCGGCCGTTCCCTTCAGGTGCTCAACTTCTTCCTGTTCTGCTCCAGCTCCGTGCACTTCCGTCGTCGTGCCATTCTCATCCTGAACGCACATCTGGTTGGATTCCTAGGCACCCTCTCCTCCTCCAACGTCCCGTTCTGCCGTCTCAGTGCCAGGGCCGAATGCGCAAGAAGAAGTACTCGTCGATGGCGCTGTCCAACCTGGCCACTCAGACCAACCTGACCAGCATCGGCTCCAACACATTCCAGGCACGGTGTTGCTTTCAATGGGTCTGCACATTCTTTGCACCGCACTTAAGCAAACAAAAAGACAAAACCACTTTTTGTAAACACTTTGCTACCGCAGAGGCAGCTCAAACCGAGTCCCCATTGCTCAGAGCGGCGCCGTCTTCACGCGTCAGCACTCCCGCGAGGCCCGTCCGCTGTCCTTGCAGGCGAACGGGCACGCAACAGCAATCGGCGGCAACAACAACAACAGCCACCACGGCACCAATGGCATCCTCAACGAGGGCAAGGGCTCAACGGGCGGCGGACTGCCGGCCTATCGTCTGCCGAAGCAGTCCACACTGTCGCTGCGAGAGGCCCTTCTGCGCCAGAGCGGTGCCGAGTTCGACGATCCGCCCACCGAGGAGGAGCAAATGGCCGCCATAAAGGCCACTCTGTCGGCCAGGACATGAAAACCGGACAAAATGCCAAAATGGCTGTTATACTGCGAATGCATGGACCATTTACGGGAGGGGGACAAACTATCTACAACTATCTATCTTTTTGTTCTTGTAGATAGTTTGTCCTCTACCCCCATTTACTATTTGTTATCGGCCAACTCCCAACAGCCCAATCAAACAGCGGTTTCTTCTCCTCGTCAATTTTCTTCAATTTTGTTGCATCTGTTTCATCATTTCCAACCAATTTTCCGATTCTTAACTTTTGATCTCCGCTTTTCCAGTTTATCCGTATTTTATCCCAAATTGGCCATTGCATATCGAACTTTGTTCTCAAAATGTAATTCGATGAAACTACGGAACTTGGCGGCTAACCTCTGACTCTGGGGCCCTGGGCTCGTCAGCACTGTCGAAAATAAATGGGGCTCCCGCAGGAGTGTGAACCATAAATCAAATATTGATAACTGTGGCCAAATGGGATCCAGCGGCTGATACAGGAAAAGGCAACTGCGGACAAATGGATTTGTTGTGGCCGAGGAGGTGGGTGGAGAAGATCCAAGGCACATCGAGATGGACATCTGCGGCAGTTCTACCGCTCACTCAATCACAGTCTCTGTTACAACACGGGAAAGGGCAACCCAGCTGGCGCTGTGGGCGGACCCCTTCACCTTTCGGGCGGTGTAATAAAATAATGGCGATGATCAAAACAACCATAGACGGACGCCCCCTTCAGAACCAAATTCTGGCGCAAAACCGAAACTTGCGCCCAAAAGACGTTAGCGGGACTGACCTTATTAATAAAACTTTAGGAGCGCAACACTTCAATTTCTGCCGCGCCCATTCCCAGCCGACCAACCACATCACATCATCCATTATGCGCTTCCTGGTGCTCGTCCCCCTCGGCTTGTTGCTGCTTGCCCTCTGTTGTCTGGGTGCGAAGGAGGGCCGCTCGGACTCGTCGGAGATGCGCGAGGGGATGTGGGGCATGGCCGGCTCGGAGGAGGTGAAGAAGCAGGAGAAGGCGAACAAGGAGAAGCACTCTTCCGAGGAGCTGGGCGGCGGGTGAGAGCCCCAAAAGGCCATCATTCTGTTTGGTGACTCGCCATTTAGACGGCCTCGTCCCCACGCGCTGATGAGGGCGGTAGTGCGCCGTCGCCGTTGAAAATGGGGAGAAAGAACTGTGTATTAATTAGACTGGAGGGGAACTATCGAAAGGGCCCTAGAAGAGCAACATCGGCCCTCTGGTCCAGTGTGTTCCCTATTTTCGAATAAATATGTATTCCGCCAAATTCCCTCGTCCGTATTCCTCTATTTGCCCAGTCCCGAATGCGCGGCTGTGCCGTAGATAGGCGAGGAAGACAACTCTTCTGCCTCTCGCAACGGAGGCCACGGGAACAGAAGAGACCATATTCTTACTCTGTGCCAAAAGGCATAGGAGAGCGAAAGAAATGCGGAATGATATAGAGAGAGGATGCGGCCAAATTGGCAGCCAGTGGGAGAATGACGGCGGCCAGCGGGCACACGCGTGCCCAGTCCCCGGCCCCAGAAGGGTGAAGTCGCGGCCCAGCCTCTGGGCCTTTGGCCTCTTTCTCTCGGCACTCACGCAGACCGGCCTCCGCCTCTGTCTCTGCTCCCCACCGCCACCCACCACTTTGCGTTTTCGCGTCCCAATCCACACATTTGTGCTCTCCTCTCTCTAAGCAGAAATGATCTTCGGAACGGACCGGCAACAGGAAACGGGATGATCCGCGGAACAGCAAAACAGTGGGTAGAATAAATATGCAACTTATTT
This sequence comes from Radopholus similis, assembly GCA_013357305.1. NCBI lineage: Eukaryota > Metazoa > Nematoda > Chromadorea > Rhabditida > Pratylenchidae > Radopholus > Radopholus similis. The sequence goes on from VAHH01000014.1 coordinate 28,357, forward strand.
TAATTGGAAGTGATGACCGCTTGCCGCTGATTTCAGCGTCCTCTGCCGAGTGCCCCATCCGCCGTTGTTGCTCCTCCTCCTCGCGCACATATCGCCAATGGCCGGGTCTGGGCCCGCCGAAGACGGCCAACAGATGCGCCATTGCTCCCCGTCCGACCTGGTCTTGCAGTACACGCCGTGCGACCAGAACAGTACCAACCAATGAATGCCCAACTGAACAGAGCCAAGTCGTGGTTTAAGACAAACGCTGGCTCTACGCGGTCCCGAGGTCCCACGCCTTTCTATGCACGGCCGAATCAATTCCCGCGCCGCGACACGGACTCAATTGCAGTGGGTCGATGCCTTAAAGCATGATTCACGTGTTGCCCTGTTTGCGCCGTCACTTCAAGGCATGACCTGTCCGGCCGGCCACTTCCTGGACATGCACTCACAACAGTGCCAGGCCTGTCTGCCCGGCACCTTCTCGTTGGGCGATCGTGTTCGCTACGAACAGTTTTCCGGCGACCAATTGCCCGACGGTTTTTCCGTCGAGAATTCACCGGACGAGACCTCCTCCGTGGGAGGGCAGTTTGAGCAGCAGCAACACGCGTCCACGTGCGCCCTGGGCGGCGGCTGGCGCGTGGAGGAGGGCGAACTGCGCTACCGGTGGACACGCTGCGTGTCCACTCTCTCGATGCAGCTGCACCTGGTGCACGCCGGCTTCGCAGAGTTCCACTACCGCGTGTCGCGCGAGAGCCGCGCCCTGATCCAAATGCTGCAGGTGCGCAATGCGCAGTGCCAGAGCTACGGAAACAGCCCGCACAACCTGCTGCTGGCGCACGCGAGAAAACAGCAGCAACAACAGCAGGAATCGGAGGACATTGGGGAGGGCGACATCCGGGTGCAGAGGCTGGCGCTCAGACAGGGCCAGAATCTGGTGCACCAACCTAACCGCGAATGGCTCATTGGAGCAGTTTATACAGATCACTTGGCATGTTGCCAGCAACCCGGTGCTCGCCACGCGCATGGAAATGGTCCGGCTGGTCAGGCTGGACATCACTGGGCTGGCGTTCACCCCCGAATGCTCGCCCTGTCCGGCGGGCACTTTTGCCGCGCACAGCGGCGCCCAGCAGTGCGATTCATGTGCCGAAAACGAGCACTCGTCCAAGGGCGCACAGCGCTGCGAACAGTGCCCGCCGCAGCAGTGGGCAGGTGCCCGAGCAGACTCAGTCCCTCCCCTCTACTCCGCCAAACGCCCCCCCCCCCCCCAAAGCAGAACCCCGCTCCGAGTTCTGTGCCCCGCGTCCCGCGTGCTCCTCCATCGACTACTTCCCCGTCCGCCCGGAAACCTGCGCCGAGAGCAACGGCCGCCGACAGATGAGGGTCTACCAGAGGAGGATTGCGCCACCCATCTGTCGCGAGGATGACGTGTTCAAGGCAAGCGGGAATACGGCGCCATTTCAAGCTGCTTTCCAGCCCGACGTTTCGTTGGAGCAGTGTCCGCCGTGCAACGCGGGTATGCATCGGGGGACCGACGGCAAGTGCGTGCAGTGCGCAGACGGGGAGGCCTCCGAACACGGCACAGGCAAGCACTTTGTTCCACCCTCCATTGCCCGCCCCCGTCCAGTTTGCATCCCTTGTCCGGCCGGATCCAAAGCCGAGCTGGGCGTGTTCCTGACCCGTTGGGACCGACTGCCCGCGGAGATGTCGCTGGAGTGCGAGTTCCTCTCTGCCGGCGAACAGTCCCCGGAGTGCCACATTTCACCGACGTGGGTCGTGCGCGGCGACCGACTGGAGAGTGTGCAGACCCGCCTGCGGGGAGTGGCTCTGGAGATGAGCCGTCAGTCGCGATGGAAAACAATAGTCTGTTTTCGCGCATTCAGTGCATCTGAGAGAGGGGTTTGTGGCGCCGCTGCACCTGGGACGGGTGACGGCGGACAACCCGCTTGGCCACATCAGCGTGGAGCTGGGGCTGCGCTGCAAAGAGCCCTCCTGCCAGCTCTACGTTGTGCAGGCAAGCCACGGGCAGCAGTCCCCTTCGGCCAAGGACCAGTGCCACTGCAGGAATTCGAGTCTCCCCTGATGCCGGCCGAGCGCGAGTTGCAAATGCTGGCGCTACTCAACGGCACTCACGCACGTCGAGTGCTCAAATTTCCTGTGGTGGACCCCCGCCCGCGACGTCTGATCATCGCATTCATGCGTTCGGACGCCGTCCAAGGCCGGGACAACATCGAAGACGTGGCGGTGCTTTACGCGCTGAACGTTACCAACACGCACAACGGGAGGGCCCACAAATGCGTTCACTGTCCGCGCGTGGAAGGGTCTGTCGCCAAACGATAAGTCCCCCATTCCACTCGATCCTCTCAGCGGAAAGTGTTTGCCCTGTCCGCTGAGCGAGTACTGGGCTGAGTCGGTGAGTATCTAGCAAAACAAGATAGCATTTGCCTGCGCCATTTTTTGCAGTCGTGTCGCCGCTGTGCGCCCGGCTCCGTACTCAACCACACCGCCCTGTGGCTGGCTCTATGGTCGGACGGCAACTCTACCCGAAAAGCTGCCCCATGCTCACCGTGCCCTCCGCACTTTGTGGGCTCTGCAGACGGAGATGTGTGTGAATTCTCGGGGCATTTCGACTTGGAGGACAGCGACAGCAGCGAGGAAAACGGGGTGGAGATTGGTGTTGACAGGGACCAAAAGACGCGTATGTACTTCGACGTAAGCGAGTTGCGCAAACAAACGATCGGTGCAACGGTGTGGTGTAAGTTTGGTGCCATCTACATCCAATTCTATTTCAGGGAATTCGCGTTTTCTCGCGCGATGGCCAGTCCTACTCTCACGTGTTCAACGTTTCTTTGTTTGCGGATCGGCCAGTGCTGTGTCGCGACTCGCTTCCCTCTGCTGGTGCGGCGCACATCGAGAGCTCGGTCTTACAGCCAAAGATGGGAGGAAATAAATAATAAATAGACCTATTGCACAGGAAGAACAGGCACTTTTCTGTCGATCCGCCGCGATACCGTTTGGCTCACGCGATGACAACCAGACTGGCGCAGAACTGTTCGTCTCGTCCACAATGTGATCAAGGGGTACTGCGCATTCCACACCCCAACTGAATCCGTAGCATTTCGCGAAAACTGGCACTGGTGACGCGCAACAGACAGTACAACGCCTTCCTTCTCTCGGATGACCAGTTGGAATACGGTAGCAATCACTCATCTGCCTGAGCCAAGCCACCGTCGTCCCCCTGATTGTTCCCTCCTCCCTCTTGCAGAGCCTCCTTCCACACCCATTCGTTCACCGAACCGTCCTTTGGACGTGCACTTCTTTTTCGAGCCTTCGTCCGGTGGCGCCACTCAGACTTGTCCTAATGGCACAATCGGCGTCGTCACTCTGCGCTGTGAGCCCACAGCAGTAGCGAATCCGTTGGTGCGGTTGTCCCGCCGCTGTCCAGATGGCACTTGCGACGGCTGCCTATACCATGTGATTGTGGAAAGTGCACACGGGTGTCCATTGTGCCGGACCGACGATTTCACCGAGATCCGTGGCGAATGTGCGTTTTTTATGAGGCCAATAATCTATGCCGAATCCCTTCAAGGCGTGGACAACATCCAGCGAGTACACTCAATTCCGGCCAAGCATTGTGCACTCTCGGGGGCCCAAACCCGCGAACGAATTGAGCCGTGCCGACTGGTCCTTTCGCAGAATGTGCGGCTCCTGCTCGCTCTCGGCTTGTCCCTCATCCTCTTTCTGGTCGTCGTCATTGTGACCATCTATCGCAAAAACAGAAAGTGAGCTGGCTCTCTCGCTCCCTTCACACACACGCAATCCGTCTGTCTCCCTTTGCAGATTGGAGTGTCGTTACTCTCGACTGGTGGAGGGGCGCGAAATGGACCAAAATGTGCGGACAAGTTGCGCACTTGGCGAAAGCGACTTGGACGCATCCGATGATGAGGAGGAGGAGGTGAAGGGTGTGTCGGGAGAGAGGGAAAATTGACCGCTCTCCAGGGAATGTTGGATTCGTCGCGAGCTCGTGTATTCTTCAGTGCGCGCAAAGGAGCCGGGGACAAGTCATCCGGTGGGGGAGCGGGCAGGGGCAAAAGGTCCGGGGGCGGCGACAAGTACTCGCGCGCACTGAGGGGAGGCGGCGGGGGCGAAGAGCGAAAGGAGTTCATCGCGGAAGAGGACGAGTCCGATTGAACCGAGTTGCGTATCTCTACGCCCACAATATTTTTGAGATCTATTTGTTGAATAAACAGAATCCGGTACAAGTGCAAATACATAGATACAACAATGAAGGGATCATGAAAGGATGCATGGTTGCGGGCTACTCGTTTTCGTCTTCATCCTCCTCTCTGCAATAAGCCGTAAATGAAGTTTGAGATTGCTTCGTAGATTATATCCGCATGGAGAACCAGGGCGAAAAGGGGGATCGCAAAGATGTAGAGCAGCAGTGGGTAAGTCCAGCTAGAATTCTCCTGAAAATGCGATCATTGGCCACCACCCACGGTGTATTTCTCCCTCCCATTCATTTCGACTCACGTTGATGAAAGAGCGCCAGCCCCTTGCCTCTTTTTTGTCGCAATACGGTCCATGGTAGCCAGGAGAGCAATCGCAGTAGAATTCGCGGGGTTTCTCCGGGTCCGGGAAACAAGTGCCATTTCCACACTTGGACGCTGCAATAGGCAGTTTAAATGGCCAAAATCGTCTTTTCCGTGATACTCGGTTGAAGGCAAATGTCGTCGATTTGTTCGCAGAGAGGGCCACTGTACCCGAGAAGACAGCGGCATCTGGCAATTGTAACGGGCAATAATGGTTCTCCGAATCTCCCTCCCGATTCCCACTTGTAGCTGAGCGAATCATGTCCTGCCGGAGCACAAGTTGCGTTGTTCTGGCACCGATGGAAGTCGCACGGCGTGGTCTCAGTGGCGCAAAACGGTGGTCTGAATCCGGGCGGACAGGTACAGCGAAGGCCGCGACGCTTTTGCCATTCATCGCAAAGGCGGATTTGCTGGTGTTGCACTCCGTCCGTTTTCCCGAGCACCCTCTCGTCCAGCCCACACGGATAGCAGTGGCCGTCATTCTGGCACTTCGGCTGCCCATTCTCCCCAAAGCAAATTGCGTACTCGCTGCCGTGCTGCTGCATGCATTGGTGCGCTTAATTAGATGTTAGGTATTTATATAAAGACGCTGCTACACGAGACCCACTTCTGTAGTCCACAGAATGGCTGGTATTGCAAATGCATGTGGTGATCAGCTGCTGGTCCCCCGCTTTGGCGTTCAGATCGCTCGTTGGTAGGTCCACGCACAATGACCCGGCCGCGCATCCACCGTTGCCCCAGCACGGATCTACAATTTCGCAACGAGTCCCTTTGAATTTTGCGGCGCATCTGTCAATATTAAAACAAATCAAAATAATCGTCTGCCTACTCCCCTACTTGCACTGAATCCCATCTTCGATTCTGTGCGGGCGGCAGAGACCGTTCCCCCCGCAAAACGTCTTCATTCCTGTAACAATCAAAATTTCGACCTATGAATTATTATGTAATTACCCCTTTCGCGAAGCTGAATCTCGAATACGCGGGACAAGTGGCTCGTGAGAAGGGTTCCCTCGGGCATGTACAGTGCTTTCCCAAATATCCTGCGCTTCATTTCCCGAATAAGAGTCTCATTCCAAATTGACAGATCTTCATTCAGCTTCAAGTCTTCCAGGTCGCATTCGTCCAGCACCAGATCTTCGCAAAAATCGCCCTCGAACGGCCAGACACAGTCACACTTTGGCACAAGCAAAAACGGCTTATCTGCCTCATTACTTTCTCCCAATTTGCTGACTTCATAGAAATAAATATCCCCTTTTTTGGAAAAACGACCCTACCGTTTGCAACCACCGCCTGACATTTGCCGCCGTTGAGACATGTCTTGGTGTTTCGTCTCTGGCGACATTCGTCGTTAGCACATTTGGCGAAATAATGGGATATGTCGAACCCGAGAAGGGCCCTCTTTGTATTGACACAATCCGCATATTTTTTAAAGCTCCCGGTGCACGGCAGACACTGATAGGCATCAGGATGGGGCACTTCCACCATTTCGCAGTTGTCTCCTGCAGAACATGAACACCCGACGTTAAACCTCCATTTTAGGTGTCTTTGAATTCCACCGTATATCTTGACGCCTGTGAATGGCTCCATGAACTGTTCTGGAGTTGGACATCTACAGTTCCCTTTCAACTCGTTGCAGGTCCCGCCGTTCATACAATCTGCGTTTATGCACGGAGAAATTGACTCACACTGTAAGTGGAAAGCGAATTTGCTGAATGTTAAACAAATGCGTTCCACCCTTTTTCCAGTGTAATTCTCCTCACAGTGGCATTTGCAAAATTTATCTTGGTTACACGTCTCTGTTTTGTCGAGATGAGTAGCATTTTGATCTTTGCTTTCCGGGAGAGAAAGATGCCTTAAAATTTTAAATTGTAAATGTGTGAATATCAGGGAAATTTGATGGAACGATGGATGACTCGATCAGGCCGTGATGGTGGCAAAAGTCTTCGGCACAGCAGCGCATTCCTTCAGTGAATTCGCAGAAGGGGCCTTCGAACCCAAACTTACACCAGCACCTAGAAAAGAATATACCAAAATCGTCAGCCAGCGCTTAGGTACATGTATCGAAGAGAGAGCATATAATTGCACTTCAAATAATGTCGGGGGTCGATCGTAATCATCGCTGTGCATTTTTTAACTGCATCAATATCCCAATTCGGTACGGTTCTAGGCGATTTGATGCTAAAGTGAAACTCATGAGAAACAGTGAGACGTAAAATGAAGGACTGGCCTGTAACAGGTTGCTTCATTCTGGCACATGTTTCCGTTACAATGTATTTGGTCCGCGTTGAATTCGCAGTGCTTACCGTAATGCGTCTTTGGGCATTCGCAGAAGAACCTAATCAGTAATCAATCGAGGTTTTGTGTAAATATTGTGAACAACTACTCGTCGCCCACGCTGAGACAGATGCCACCGTTGAGACAGATGTTGTTGACCACACGGCACGGATCATAATTTCCAACAGTAAGTCGCTTGCTCATCAATTTCGGTACATTTGGGAGAGAAAACCTGTAGAGGCTTTCATTTATTTTTCGCATACGTTGGCCAATTTGAAAGGGCAACAGTCCTAAAGATACCATAAACCCTCGATATTTCATATTTATCATAGATCTAACTGACTGTTCTTCCAAAAATTCGTAATGTTTTCTTCGGAAGGCAACATATCGCGGGGTTTCCAAGTGTAGATTTTCGCATCTCCTGGTTGAACAACAAAGCACGCTTAACAAATTCATAGAAGGTAAATTCAAAATTCAATGTACATAAAATCTTACTAGCGAGAATAAAGATAGTAGAAATAAGACTTAATTTAACTGTTACAGTAGAAGCTCTCAGCATCATTAAATAATCATTTAAATATATAGGTATTGGCTGTATAAAGCTGTACATTTTATCATTTTAGACTTTAAAGTTTAAAAAATTAGAGTCCGGATTTTTTGGCTGATGGTTTTGCCAACTTTGCATAGTGGGCACGGAATTCCAGGGGAACACTCTAAAATGAAATTTGAAATTCCTCATACATTTTATAAAAATAAAATTAGGCGGCTTATGCCGCCTAGTTAAAGAGTTATTTTGCCTAATGTAAGAAGCATGGAACATGAAAGCGCTATCGCGCTTCAAAGGCTTCGCCTCTAGATGTGCGTGTGATGGCTGGGCCTCTTATCCCTTCTCTTTAGTTTAGCTTAGTTCTAACGTCCTAAGCCTAAAGTTTTTGGCCTAAGCTTAGTCTAGCTTACTTCTGAGCCTAACATATAGCCAAGCTTAGTTTGTTTAGCTTATGTCTAAGCCTAATGTTTTAGCCTAAGATTAGCCTAGCTTAGGTCTAAGCCGAAAGTGCATCAAATAGGTTATTCTTGCTTAAGTTTAGCTTACGTCTAAGCCTAAAGTGTACCAAAAATGGCTTTAACTCCCGAACCCGGACTCGGATTGACTCCGCGATAATTTTAAAAAAATATGCGGAATATTGGGCACCAAGAAGCAAGAAAATTGGGAACTGAGAAAATTAGGCACCGGAAAATTGGGCGCTAAATGTGAAATTTTCTTGAATAAACTTGGGGGCTACAATTTAGGCTTAGAAATAGGCTTAAACCTTAGGCTTAGTAGATTTAGGCTTGTTTAGGCTAGGCTTAGGCTTGAAGGGGCCCCATCCACCGTCCCCCCCCCCATCTGCAACCCTGTTTTTAGTTCTAATCTCTTAAATTTAGACGCTAATTTGACTTGTGAATGCGAGCATTTAATCAAAATATCGACAAAGATGAATGGGTGTTGGCAACTAAAAACAATAAAAGACGAGGACGTCGACATACATTTAATTCGTCTCGTAACATAAGTAATGACAACAAAAATATATGCCACGATAGATATGCTGTTGATGATGAGGATCCTGACATTACTCAAAGTCAGATCTGTACTCGACTGGCCCGTCTGAAATCAGATGACTTCTTTGGAAAATTTTTGTAAATTTTAATTTATTGATTTAAAATTATTGATTTATTCAAGATCTTCTGTAATTTCAATACTCGACAGAATTCTAGATGGTCGACGGCTTGCCATGATTCGTGCTATTGGTCTAGGTTCATTTGGAGGAGAAAGGGATAGTGCTCTCCAATTGGTAATAATTGTTGAAGTTTCATCATTTTCCCGTAAGGTTGCAGATTCTTTTGGAAACCATCAAAGAGTATTTCCGAGTTCCATTTGTCACATCGCAAGATCCAATTACGACGCCTGCCGAGAAATACTATATGCATAGCCGAGATATTAAAGTACTTCAAGTTGGTTATCATTTTCAGTTTAAGGGAAAATGTGGAATTGTTGTCACCCAGAGAAATTTCAAAAAGCGATTATTTTAGTGATGATCGCGATTCTGAAGAACTAAACTTAAATTTTACATACTTTGCCCACGAAATGATATTTGAAGAGAAAATGGGCCTGACCAAGACCACAATTCTGGATCCTCACCGTTTTGCACAACTTTTTGCGTCTTCAGCCAGATGACTTACTATCCGATCCGCCTACATTTTCTCAGGAAAATGGGGTCACATTGCTCTATATGATTCACTGTTACATTGATATGTATGAAAAAGTTTTGTCGCGTTATTCAAGAAATATCGAGAATTTGATTTTGATTGGAAACGTAAGTTTTTCTCACCAAAAAGCATTAAATTGCTGATTTGCAGTGCTCGCGTAGTGTCCCAATGGTGCTTAATGTCTGCCAAAATACTTACCGTCATTTCAGCGCTTTTTCCAAGACAAGCACAATGATTCCGATGTCATTTTTTGACGACAAGGCATTTTACGGAACAGCAATTTCTTTTGTAGAAAGCGGTGAAGAGAGGAGGAATGAAATTGAACAGCGGTGAAAGCATTTTTTAATTTACATATGAATTATAAGTTCAAATAAATATCTTGTTTTGGGACTCGATTTGTACTGTTTTGTGATAGATACATTAACTGTCTTAACACAATTTTGCTTATAACTTTTCATTGACAGTCACTGACAGTGGGATGACTACTGCGACAATTGAAATGATCGTTCAGAATTTGAGGATTGTGTTACAAAATATCCGGGAAACGAGCGCAAAATGTGCGACAACTAATTGCTCTTCTGATATACGTTTAGTAGCGGTCTCAAAGGTTTCTTCCTATATGTAAAGTTTTTTATCATGAGCTGTCGTCAGACCTTTCCTGCTGAACTTGTTTGGGCGTGTTACTCGTCGGAAATTGCTCAACGGCATTTTGGCGAGAATTATGCGGATGAGTTGGCCACAAAGGCCCAAGAATTGGAAGATCGAGGTGCATCCGAAATTCGCTGGCATTACATTGGGCGATTACAGAAAAACAAGGCAAACAGTTACTAAACGTTTATCCACAAGCTTTATGCTAAATATTAGATTTAGATCAAGAAACTCTGCGCCACGCCCAATTTGTGGTGTGTTGAATCTATTTCGAAACAAAAGCACAGTGACTTGCTTCAAGAAGCCATTGCCAGTCAACGAGCAGCTCGGACTCTCAACGTATTCATCCAAGTGAACACCAGCGGAGAAACAAATAAGAATGGAGCTGAACCGGAAGAGGTGCAGAACATCGCTAAGCATATTGTGGATAAGTGTCCAAATCTCACGCTTATGGGCAAGCATTTACATATTTGAATTTTTCAAAAGAATAAAACATCCTTTTAAGGTCTGATGACCATCGGATCATTTACAGAGAGTAAAAAGGGTGATGAGAATGTTGATTTTGAAGTTCTTAAAAGATTACGCGACCAACTAGAACCAGAATTGCAGCGCAGACTGGAACTTTCCATGGGAATGAGCGCTGATTACACATTGGGTAAAATTGCAGTTACATATATAGTTGCCTTACAATTTTCCATATATTTAGCGATCAAATACGGAAGCACAAATGTTCGGGTGGGGTCGATTATATTTGGCCAAAGAATGTATTCTGTTAAATAAGTTAATATGTATTCGACGGGTCGAAGGCAACTCGGCCTATACATTTTAAAATTGTTTTAAATTTAAATATGTCTAAGCCTAACGTGAAGCAAAGTTGGCTATTTTAGCTTATGCCAATGCAAGCTTAGCTTAAGCTTACTGAGCCAACCCAATTATAAAGTCCAATATAACTGAAACCAAGATCAAAAATAAAAGTAAAATTAAATTAGGTTTCCACATTAATTTTTAACAAAATTCAATTTGAGTCAAAAAAAGAACAACTTTATGTAAAAATAAAAATTTAAGGCATAAAATTTTAAAATACATAGGCCGAGTTGCCTTGACCCCGTATTCGACAGTATTATATTTATATTTTTGTCATGAAAAAATGAAGTAAACAACATTGTGTTTTCTCATATTTCCTCGATAAACTCTTCCTCTACTTCATCATGCTGATCCTGATTGTATTCATTTTGGCTAACACTCAACATATTGTCGAATTCGAGTTGGTGTTGTGGAACCGCTTCATTTGGTGAACTAATAAAAGTCAATATGTTTTGCATAATGTTGGCATTTTCTACTCGATCTGGCTTCATTAAATTGCATGCTTTTGCAAAAAGTACGGCGAAAAGATGTTCACACTATATTTTTAAGTAATCAGTTTTGCTCACAGAAATCTGAATCTGACTAACCGCGAATGCTTTTCCCTCAAGTACTGAAACATGGGAAAATTAAATTTGTGAAAAATGTTGGGATAAAGTCAAGTTTATACGGCCCTCCTCGAGTTTTCGCTCAAAACCATCTTATAGGGATGTTTGGGCGCTGAAAACGATAAATCAGCAAAAAATTGGCCGGCAACGCGTTTCCGCCGAGTTATGACATGTCAAAATTGGCAAAAACCATTTGGGACCCTTTTGGAATTAGTAAGATGGCATTTTTAATTTCAGTTTTGAATGCTCATCTCAACATTTTGAGCGAAAACTCGAGGGGCCGTAAACTTAACTTATACCAAATGAAGTGACCTACCTCGCCTAGTGAAAAATGGACACTTGCAAAAATGTGCTGTTTCATAGATGTAGTAGGGACGAGCGCAGAACGGACTGGATCGGACCTTTTTAATGCAACATGGGTTTATTTATAATTAAAGGCAATGCGAATGGACTTCATAAACGATTGGATAATGGCCGCCTTCATCTCTGACCACGCGTACTAAACCCATTTCGGCGGTGCACAAACCATCTTTCACAACAGTGCCAAATTTAGCGTGTAATCTGAGAAGTTGTATTTTAAAACTTTATGCAAATGTAAATTTGTAGTTCACTTACCTTCGAGCATTCTTAAAGAAATCATCACCGCCCCCTGCCTCCGGCAAAAAATCTTGTTTCAGTTTAATTTCAGAAGATCGTAAGATCGAATACAAAAATCGAAAGATATGCATTTTCTCTTGATTTTTGACATCATTGCTTGAAGTGATATCTCCTATAAACGCGCCGCGCCCCTGCTGATGCTGATCAACTTGCATCTAAAATTTAAATTACCTAATTCAGTCACCCGCGAAAATGAAGGCAAGTTGGAAAAGATTTCTGTAGTGGAATGCCGATCCTGCTTTTTGAATGAGAAATTTTCGCGACTCAAGCTCATAAACGCGAGAAAAATAACACATAAGACATAATATTTAATATATATTAATTTTTTTTAATTTAGTAGATAGGCGAGCCGAAACCTGCGGACCGAAATTTGCGGATCCTAAGTGCAGCCAAGTGGGTTATTTTAGCCTAAGCCTAGGAAAGGCTTAGCTTAGCTTAAGCCTAAAATCTAAAAATTTCGGAAGCTAAATAGAAACGGCAGTAATTGGGTATTTAATCTTTTTGTTTGCCTCCGTCCGCAAATTTCGGTCCGCAAGTTTCGCACCGCCGAAAAAAATTTATATACAAATTTTATTATAGGATGGATAGTAGGAATATGCAAATGCAAAATCAAAGCCCAGTCATAAACGAGATTGGACAACAAAAGCAATCAACGTCATTCCTCTATAAGGACAGAAAAGAATGGGAAGACGTAAGTCCAATTTACAATACTGAGGCGGAGAATGCTGTAATCCGGATTGGGACCAGTGAAGAATGTAAGTTTTGAAAATTGAATGACCAATTCTTTAAAAGTTTGGTTTTGGTACCATTCAAGTTGACGATGCTTTTGCCTATCTGCGTACTGTTATGTTTGCCAATGAGTTGAGCAAACGTGCTCTGGAACTCACTCAGACTTGCATTGCCCATAACGCAGCCAACTATTCAGTCTGGTAGGGCATGAATACCTAACCTCGACTAATCAAGAAGAAATATCAAAAGGCAATACAGACGTGCAATTTTGCGAGAATTAAACACTGACTTGGGGGACGAGTTGCGATATTGTGAAGAGGTGATCAATGAGAATCCAAAAAACTACCAGGTTTGGTAAGTCAACGGAAATACATATTAGTTCCTTTTCCATATTACGATGGTTTGAGGCATCATCGCAAAGTGATCGTAGAGCAATCGGGCAATTATAGCTCTGAACTGGAATTTACTTTGCAACATTTGCAAGAAGAACCAAAAAATTATCACGCATGGCAACATAGGTAAGGCAAAGGCATTCATTTTTTGACGAATAAAAACTAATTCAATTGCAGACAATGGGTGGTTGAACATTTTGGACTTTACTCAGAAGAAGAAATGGAATTTTCCAGTCAATGCTTGATGGATGACATTCGCAATAATTCCGCATGGAACTACCGCTTCTTCATTGGCGCAAATCTCGGCAATTGCTTTAAGAATACAGACTTTCTGGAGCGGGAAATTTCGTAAGCCATCCTTGGGCAAGAATATTAAACAATAAATATTTTCAAGGTATGCACTGTTCTCCGTAAAAAAGGCGCCTAACAACGAAAGTGCATGGAGTTATTTGTCGGGGTATTTGTCGATCATAATTTTTAAAAATACAATTGCGTTTTGTTTAATCTGAAGCATATTGCTGAATGATTCGCTGGGCGCAGATCGGGCAGAGATTGTAGCATGCTGTGAGGAACTGCTATCGCGAGACCCTTCCTGTCCCTCGCCCCACCTGTACCAGTTTCTAATTGATGCAATTGCCGAAAAATTCGAACAAGGCAAATTGGCAGGAGAGGCAAAAGAGGAGGCGCTCAAGAGGGCTTGCCAGGTAAAAAATATTTGTTTGCAAGGAATATTTTGCATTGCCCCCATTTATAGTACCTCACCCTTTTGGAAAATATTGACTCCGTCAGGAAAAACTTTTGGAAGTACAAGCGAGCACATCTCCAGAATTTAGCCGATGCCATGGGAATTTGAGTTGTTGAGGGAGATCAGCCGCACATTCACAAAATAACATGTTGGCATTTACACAAGTAATGGACACGCATTTCCAAATTTTTATACAATCTTTTTGAAATTAATTTTGTATTATGTCATCACTTACTTCTGTTACCGCAAATTTCATTACTTAATATATGTGTTTTATTGATGGCCAAAAATTCCGTAGCTCCCTCATCTACCACACTGTCCTCCATCAGAAAGAATAATACAACGGAAAAAATGCTACAGGTTCAATAATAAATAAAATGATTCTTTCAACAGATGTGATTAGGTTGATATTTTCCCCGTTGATGTGGCCAGAGAGGAGAGCTGGGGGCTGGAGAGGTGTGAGGGCAGCGTCGGGTTGCTTGGAAGGGAAGTCGACTGCGCTAATGGACGAAGTATCCGCTTCGAACAGTACAGGGATGAAACCCAGCTGGAAGAGATCATGGGCCTGATTGGGAAGGAACTTAGCGAGCCCTACTCCATCTACACTTATCGGTACTTTGTGCACCACTGGCCTGAATTGTGTATTTTGGTTAGGCGTCAATCCGTTTGGTAATGGCCCAAATTTTAAGGCAGTTGACTGCGCTTCACATTCAATTGTTGGCTCGGTCGTGTGCAAAATGGACCGTCGGGCTGTGGATGAGGAATCCGATGCGGAATATGGCCAAGGTAGGATCCTGAGAGTGGCCAAGTCTCCTCAAAATGTAGGCTACATCGCAATGCTGGCGGTGGATGAGTCCTATCGCGGCGTTGGACTCGGGACTCGATTGGTGCGCATTGTGTTGGAAGTTATGCGCGAGCAGTGTTGCGACGAAGTACATAAGTTCTGCAGATTACGTACCGATTCCATCTAAAGGTGGTACTCGAGACGGAGGTCAACAACTCGCGCTCCCTGAGCTTATACGGGCGGTTGGGCTTTATCCGAGAATCGCGTCTCTACCGGTACTATCTGAACGGGGGCGATGCATTTCGGCTCAAGCTATACCTGGAACGACAGCACCCGATGGACAATGGGGCAGTACATGACACATGCGGAGAAACCGAAGGGCAGGAAAACCAGAAGAGAAATGAAATCACGGATGCATTATCTACTTTGGAATTAGCGGGTCCGTCCACATCCCATGGCTCATGAGTACCTACCTATTCACTTATACTGGACTCAAATTCTATAAGAAATCAGTTATTTATAAAGATCGGTTGAATTCGAAGTGTGCATTTGCCATCGGATCACTCAATTCCCTGACAATTCGTCTTTTCACCGGACAATGGAAGTTGTAGCAAGGCAATGCATACTCGGCGTTGATCGATTTTACGGGTCCCACAATGCAGGTGCGACAAACAGTTCTCAATATTTTAGGATAATAAAGCAGAGATAAAACTGTTTTTGGCACCTCAATTGCTGAACAATGTTCTGGGCTGAATGGCGGGCTATCAGTGTTCTTCGGTACATTTTGAGCCCTTCTTCTTGAATGCAGATGTCACAAAGCAGTTTATTGGTTTTTTGAAAACAACTAAATAAACTAAAATGTAAATTTATGTTTAAAAACGCGTACTTTGCGCAACATCCACTTGGGTCAAAATTCGCCCATTGCAGCCGCATGGGGATGTGCATAAGGACCCGCTGCAATGCTGGGAACAGCTTCTGGCGTATGTAGTAGTTGAAGTTGAGAGACAGGCCAGGATTCCGAAGGAAATCATCCACCGACAAGCTGCACGAGAGGAGTGTCGGGGGGTTGTTTGGTGTGTGGTGCTGTTGCGGTGAACCGACCAGGAAGCAGATGCGCTCCCCGTAAACGGGTGCTAAGCGAGATGATCTCGATGCCAATTGCCTGAATTTGGGACATTGTCCAATCACCTAACGGCAATTCGTGTTCACGTGGCAATTTTGTGAATGGGCGAATGCGAGTCGTGGCCGTAATGACCCACATAGTCTGCACTCAAAACGAACTCGTCTAGCTCGATGCGCTGCACCCGCTGTAGCCGCATTTCCAAATAGTGTAGAGCCAGTTCCAGAGAGTCGGTGAATATAAGATGCAGAAATCGTTCAACCATCTGTAAGAAAAAATGTTGGGTTCGCATCGCGAAGCAGACCTTCGCGACAAATAGCGGACTGTCACGGCGTACCGTTTCAACGCCCTTTGCATCGAACTGGCCCTCTGATTGGGAGGGATTTTCGTAGGACATTCCAACGTATCGTTTCTTCGTTTCGAGTAAACACGGTTGAAACACTTTTTCCAACTTGAGTCGTATCGGGTGCGGATTCTGAGCTGTCACGGCATTGACTATTTGGGAACCGATATCGAATGCCTCTTCCCGGGTACAGTCTAGAAGAGCGACGAAAAATTATGCCGTAAATCCCTGAAACTGATTCTGGAATCTGTACCTTTGCAAAGAACAAATAGGGAGTCAGTGTCTGAAGTGGGAGTAAAGAAAAACTGAAATTGGCCGATTTTACCTCCGTAAATAACTCGTGCACCCCTATAGGCGTCCAACGGTGCCCCATCAATCAATCTGATGGCCCGCTCCAGCGCCTCACGTCCCTTTGACACAATCGCGTCCGCCACTTCCTCACAGGGCATTCTCCCACTCCAATTGGCGGCCGTGTAACCGTACGTGACGTTGGCTGAAATCTCATGTTCAGACGTCTATTTTCTGACAGACGGACCGATAAGTTTGAGTGCCATTTGTCGAGCGTTCAAAATGCGAACAAGTTTCTAGGTTGTTCAACAATGAAACAAACACAAAATACTCTCGATAACCACCGGATTGCCTTTGTGCCTTTTCATCGCCGCTTTAACCATCACGCGTGTGTCTAGCAATTCCCGCAACAGAATTGACAAAATGCTGCTCTGTTCGGTTACAAAAATTGCGCCAGAGGGGGAAATGACAATTTTGTTGGTACGCAACAATTGTTTGAGTTGGTGCGCGGGCGGCAGACCGTAGTGGAGAGCACCAAGAACCAGGGGAGTGTTTGTTTCTGTTTGGCGCTGTTGCCGATGTTGCAAAATGAATCGCCGAATGTTGGCCAATTTGCCGAGACATGTACTGAAGCAGTAGTTGTGAGCAATGCAAACCGACGGATAAAGCGATTGAAAGTCGAGCACAACCACCGGATCTCGATAAAGGCCCGATGCCGGTTCCATGGTCAATGCAATCGTTTCGGGAGAATCCATTCTAAAAACAATTTCAAATAACCCTAGTTTTGAATATTTCCTCACTTTTCGCGCTGTTCCGCGCTGACACTAGGCGCAAATAAGTGGCGTCGCCTGGCAATCCGCAGCAACATCGACTCAACGCGAAACTGGCTTCCTCGGGTGAGCACTCCCTCGAATTGAATGCCGTATACGCGGGCCATTTGGGAAGTGCGCAGAAACAAGTCCAGCGATGAAAGCAGGTGCAGGTTGAGCAGTGCCTTCCGAAGCACAAGACGAAGGACGGTTGCCCTGCGTAGAACATCGTCAAAACGATCAGTCCCATTTTCTCACCTTGCCCCGGGAACGTTTGACTCGAAAAACACTTGTGACAAATTGGTGCAGTCCAAAGCGGGGAATTTGATTTCGAGCAGCTCTTTCACCACTAAAAAAGAGTCAATGAGATTGTCCTTTACAATATCTACCGGTTGCAAAGCGATAATCACGCAGTGGTTTCTCTCTGCGCACATTCCACCACACCTCGAGAATGACACGGCCAACCGGATGCCGAAAAGGACTTGGATTGCCAAAAGAATCTAAAACTGTCATTACATCATAACGATTGAATTTTAAACGTTTTATGCGCGAGATGTGCATTTGAAATGGAATCTCGAGAGCTTGACTGCGTCCGAACAAATAGCCCCAAGAAAGGCGCTTTGTATCATAACCAATGAGAAATTCGGGGTCCAATCTTAAATAGAGCAAAAAAAATGATTGAGGGAAATGATAAATTACTTGAGAACAAGTCTAGTCAATTGGGAGAAAAGTTGCTTTTCGTTTTTAACGATAGAGAGTTTGAGCGTCGATTTGGAGATGCGCTGGAGCAAAGATGGATCTGATTCGCTGTACTCTTCGAGCAGAATGCACCCAGTGCGTGGTAAGACTTCATCGTCTTCGTCGTGGTCGGTGTCACAGTCGCTGTGAGATGAAGGCTGCCAGTTGCAAATGTCCCTAATTGCAGTGATGAATTTGATCGTGATCACCTAAAACTCACCTGTGATACGCGAAAGTGACACCAAGCACAGGATCCAGGACGGGTTCGGCAATTGCTCTCCGACTTTGCGGAGCCGGCAACGCAATTACTTCGATGGAGAGTGCGCACAAATGGTCAACGCCGGATTGCAGCATTGCAAGCAATTTCTCGTTGTTGCGATTCCGCGTTGTTTTGTAGTTACTGTCCATGCTTAGTGGAGTGCGGGGAGTTGAAGCAATGGATGAGAATGGTAAAGGAGAGTTGACGGGAACAACTATCTTCAAATGAACGGAGTAATGCAATTACTCTTAACTTTTTAGCACAATTTACCTGGCAAGCTGGCTGAGACGATTCATGCTCGCGAGCATTGTAAGCTGCCGGGCAATTCGTAATTGATACGCAGGCATTGTCATCGTAGCAGAGATAAATCATCCTGCAGAGGGACGGACAACCAAACATCATAGGCTTTACATGCCTGTTTTATTAGTCACCGTTCATGTTGACTTTCTTCTCCACCCACCAGCTGCATGTCAATTCGGACACTCTCATCTTCATCGTCGTCAAACACAATTGTTGTTTCAGCGGATTCATCGTCGCTTGATCCCATTTCCACCAAAGGGGTGTTGTCCCTATTGTTTTCCTTGTCTTCTTCTTCTCCTACTTTGCCATATTCTTCCCCATGTTGGCCTTCAATCGCAATATCAAATCCTTCTTCCGTAAAGGCGTATTCTTCCTCTTCAACATCATATCCTCTTGATCGATACTCATAATTCTCCCATATGCGTTGCGAAGCAATTCTTTGGGAAGAACATGGATAAAACTGTTCATCCTCCTCCTCGTCGCCAAGTTCAGACATTTCACTTATCATCTGAAACGACGTCAATTTGAAGGGAGGGAGAGCTGCTTGTTTATAGTATATGCTAAAGGTCGATATGCCTGAGAAGATGCTGCGCTTCTGCAGGGTGAATACCCTGAAGTTCTCTGTAGCCCCAACGATGATGGGGACTCCATTATTTGTGAGCAATTTGGGTCGAGGGTCTGCCCCCGCTGTATATTTTCCAATTCTTCCAAAATCTTCGCAAACTCTCCTTTCCACTCTTCCCCGTTTTTATCGTCTTCTTCTCTTTCTACCGATTCTGCCATTTCGGAAAAAGAGGTATGTCCAAGCAGTCGTGATCGTTCTCGCTCCTCTGCCCAAATGTGGTTAAGCCCAACGGATTCGAAGTTGCCTGAAATTTTCTTGGGCGGAAATTTGGAAACCAGGATTTTCGCGGATTGGGCATCAAATGTGAAATTTTCTTATATAATTTTTGACGGTACAGTATTTCTAAACTTGCACCTTCATTGGGCATCCACGGATTCACCAAATCGTCCACATATGCGTCAAATTCAATTGCACAGTTTGAACAGGGTCGAAGTGGAGATGTACGTCTAAAAGAAGTAAAATTCGGTCGGGCAAAATAAAAGGGAGGAGGCGTACATTTCCATATGAAATTGGTCTCCTCCATTTCTATAGTAAGCATTTGCAAAATACACAAAATCCATTCCATGAAGCGAGAAATCTACAAAAAACTGCAATATGAAGGGAATATGGGCGTTAAAAGGTTGCAGGAATTCAATTCGTTCAGCCTCTTTTTGCATGAATGCTGCACATCTGAAGGAAAAAATGTCTGCACCGCCTACCAATGATTTTTTTTTTACAATTTTGCACACTTTGGATCGAAGAAGGTAAGCCGTATAAAGTAATCTCGCTCTTTCTGGTAGCCATAAATGCTTCTGAATAAGTGAGAAGCTGAACTATGCAAATACAAACTATACTGGTCATTAAACCTGCCCGTCTCCTCAAAAATACCAAAAAGCACATCCTTCACTTCAATTTGCGCTCCATTCAAGCCCAACTCCTCAAAATTCTGCAGGGCCACTTCTAGTATCAGATCAGAAATATACGTGTATAATCCAGCGCTTAAACGTGTACGAATCCTCAGCAGAAAATATGGGAGAAAACCGTGCAGATGCGCACAGCACTTTTTGCCTTTAAATGGTAAAGAATCGTAGAATCGTCACACTCGAGAAACACATTTTCCCCTCCACCACATTTTCTCGCCGATTTTCAATTCCTGATGGTTTGAAGGCCCATTTTGCATGCGAGAGAATGTGGTGGACGGTAGAATGGCAGCGACAGAAGGCATAATGCACTGTCATACTACATACAGAACCCACCGACCTGAATCCAAAATGCAAAAAATGCGCAGCGTTGGATACAACCTCAACGTTTCACCAGCCTTTTCCCGACCATATTTGAGCTCATTGAATTCATTCAATGGACAAAGTGAATAGTCGCAAATAATGTTTCGTGCCCGCAACTTCCACATCCGACATCGATCCGACAAATATTTCTTTAAATTGCAAGAATCAAACATATAAGTTTATTTACCAAATCGATAAAATTTGTGCAATAATAATGGTTATTAAAATCCATTATCATTTCAATATACGGTACATAACTTCGAGATGCTTAAGATTCAAGTTTTTTATGAAAATAAAATGAGATGAATACGCACTTTTATCCAATTGAATGCTGAATCTGTTCTTGTCAAACTCAGTCAGAGTCCGATGAGGATTCACTACTCTCCACATACTCTTTAGAAATGACTCTTTTTGTGGGGCTGCTTTGCGTCTTTTTCGGCGATGAGGACGGTCCAGCTCCGCCTTTACTGCTGCCAGCGACGGACTTGTTCTGATAGGCAAGCATTTCGCGCTCATAGCGCTCCTTGTCATCCTTGGCCTTTTGCTCGAAAGGCTGAGCAGAGAATTTTGAATATTATATTTTCGGATTTAGTCGCACCTGTTTCTCTTCTGCGTTCATCGCCTTCCACATTTGACCTGCTCGGGCAGCCGTGTCGGCTACACTGTCACCCGGCTGCTTGATCTTTGGACGGTTCTCCGTCTGCCAGATGAAGAAGGCTGACTGGTTCCTCTTCGGCGCGTTCGGGTCCTTCTCCTTCTTCTTGCCCTTCTTACCGGTGTCCTTTTCCTTGTCCGCCTTCTTTTTCTTCCCCTTCTCATTGCCATCACCCTCTTTCGTTTTGGACTTCTGTTGTTTCTCCGCTTTGTCTTTTTTCTTCGGTTTCTCCTTCTTCCCCTTGTTCTTTTCAATTAAATCATCCGACACCTCCGAACCAATGCTGCTGTCGTACTCTTCATCTGGCTCGGAACCGCTTCCATCGGAGGAGTCCTTCTCCCTCTGCTGCTTACGCATGTCCTTCTCCATGTCGTAGTCCTCGTCCTCCGAGTCGCTGTCCGATTTCGCCTCCCTTTCCCTGGCATCATCTTTCAATTTCTCTTTATACGGATCCAACTCTTCGTCGCTGTCAGCAAATTTATCCTCTTTGTAGGATTTTTCACCCAGTCGTTGTGCATTTCGAATTTTGAGATTTTTTGCCTGTACATAGTCGAACAATTTGTTATACTCTTCTCTGCAAATATGAGCAATTAAGACCGTTCGTATTCTTCATTCGCTTACTTCCCAATGTTACTAAAAGTGACTGATTGACCACTCTTCTGTACAATTTCGAAGTCAAACGAACGAGTGGATACATCAGAACGGGCAAAGTGCACGTTGTCTACCTCTTCGAACCGAAGATAAAGCGCTAAATTAAGTGCAAAATTGTCAATGTAAATAAAAATGGTATACCAGGCTTGTGAACGTACACGAATCCTTTTTCTAGTGGATATAGGAATCCCATTGACTGGCGAACGGCGCAAGAAATGGCCGGAGTACCAGAGGCACTTTAAATACACGTGGATCAAATGCAAGATTGGGTGGTGTGATTACCCGATAAAGTTTCCAGGCACAATAATGCGTGAATTGACGAGCACTCGGAATATTTTGGCAATGATTTCGTAGAGGAAACCGCGCATGTGCATGTCCAATTTGTTTTGATACTGCTGTGCAAGCTGCTCTCTTCAAAAGAAGGAATGGTTGAAATGCTAATTGGTAAAGAAAGTATCACTCGGTGATTCTCAAATCCAGCTCGATGTACTCCTCCTTGGTGCATTCGAGCACGAGAAATGGATAACGAGTTTGACCTTGGCGAATCGGTGGATTGATGTGCAGAACGAAGTACCTGAACAAGAAAGGGTGCCCAAAATGATTTCCACCCGAAACTCGACATGTGTCTCCCGTCTTTGTGGGGGAGCAGAAACATCCGCGTTATGGTCTTCATCGGCACTTTGTAGTCGTATGATTTGCCGTGGAAGGACAAATGGTTCTGGAAAATTTTGATTTCGTATCGGCCACGCGGAGTAGCGAGCAAGATTTCGGGCAGAGTGACCAGGGCCTTTCCCATGTCATCTTCGACCTCCGCGAAACGCATCACTTCTTTGCGGAACTCCTCAACAACATCCTGAAATGTGTTTGGTTTCTATCCAGCAATATCTGGGCACCTGATCTTCATTTTCTGGGTCGTGCGGTATGTGAAAACGCATTTCGGTCAGCTGCACTGGACATTCGTCATTGGCTATGAACTCAACAATTGCCTCCGATTTGGCGCCGACGCAACGCATTACATTGGACAGGGGAACCTCGAAATCAATTTTGTCTGCGACATTGAACAGCATATTCTGGCCTTTTCAAAGAATTAAATAGCATTTTGTCTGAATGACGAACCTTCGAACTCCGTTTCTCCATAGTTCCAGCCTTTCAGCGATAGTTCATTCCTTTTCATCGTCTTCTGCCATTTAGAGGCCACAAAAGAGGAAGTCCGCTCGTAATCCTGGAGCAATTATTCACTTCTGATAATATCAATTATAGGCACTTACGCTTTCCTTCATTCCGCCAAACCGATAATGAATGCCCGAATTGGTGACAACTTTCATCCCGGGTTTGTTTGCCAATTTTTGCCAAGCCACGTGATCGATATCGGTCTCGGCAATCGTTAATACCTTGCCTGTTGCCTTGTTCTTGAACTGCATATTCTGCTTGGATAACTTCAGAAATCCATCGTTCTGCAAAATTTGACCCTCAGAGGCACATAAAAATAAGTACACTACCATTCCCCCCATTTCTTCCTGGAATACGTTTGAAAACTCCAATGCGTCTGATGACATCTGATATAGGTTTGGCCAATAAAAATTTATATTGTGAGAGAAACGGTAAAATTGTTGGGTTGGTCTAAACCATCAACCATGTAAATTAGGTCATATCATTAAATTTAATTTTAAAAAAAATTTATTTTTAAGGCAAGAATTCAAATCAATGTTGTAAGTGTTATAAAATATAAGTAAATGTTTCGAGATAAAAATTAAATCCTGTGATGAGTTTCGAACTGCAATATAAAAATGCAACATATAGATTAAAGGCAAAGAGATTAGGCATATGTATGAAAAAAGAAAAACCCAAAGTGAATTAATATTGCTAAAAAGCCGCCAGAGCTGTCAGACGTCAGTGATAAATTAGTGCTCCTCATATTTCGACATCTTTCAGGAGTAAAATTAATTGAAATAGTGATGCTGAAGACATTCAGTTGCTGTGGGTCGTTCATGCGGATTGAAGTTCAAAATTTCTATGAGCAGTTCAATCGCTTTGTTAGGAAGCTTCGGCAATGAATTGAACAAGGAGGGGGGTCGCACATCACCATAAAATGCACGAGGAATTATCGCATCGATGGGCCAAACTGATGCAGGCGGTGTGCCAAGTTTTCTAAACGAGGCAATAATTTAGGGGATTTGAAAATTGAACGGGGGCATTTTAACTCACTTGAATATGGTTCGAAGTTGCTGCGCTTCAGTGTCCGCTTTGAACAATGCGTCCCTCAAATATAATTCGGCAAAAATGCATCCAGCCGACCATATATCCGCACACGAACTGTATTTACATTGGAGTAACAACTCAGGACTGCGGTACCAGAGAGTGACCACCTCCGTTGTAAGGGTTGAATGCAATCCATGATTGCGAGAAAGCCCAAAATCAGCAACCTGGTTTGCAAAAATTGAGTATATCTTGAAAAATTTGTTTCTAAACCCCTTTGGCTTCTCTATTGACAAATAAGCGGGGTGGGGGAGGGGGAATGATGGAGAAACAAATAACGAGTAAAAGATTATAGTGGGTGTCCGGACAATTGGGCACCAAGAATTTTTGGACAATTGTGCACCAAATGGGAAATTGTTTAATAAAAAATTTGGCTACAATTTAGGCTTAGAAATAGGCTTAAACCTTAGGCTTTCATTGGCGTAGGCTAAAATTTCAACAATTGGTTAAATTTCTGGTGCTCAAATGTCCGGCATTCGATTAGAGCCCGAAAATATAAATAAAATGAATTAAATCATACCCGCAATGTCTGGTCCTTGTTGACCAGAATATTTTGTGGTTTTAAATCGCGGTGCACAATATTGTTCGTGTGAAGAAAATCCTTGAATTGCAACATATTAAAAATTAGAATGAAAATTGCTCACAATTGCTGAAAATATCTGCCGAGAAAAATGTTTGCACTGGGCATTGCACATGTCTTTAGTAATAATTAATAAACATTTGCTTAAAAATCATCACCATGAGGTATTTTGCGGAGAAATTCAGCCAAATCCCAATCACACTTTTCGCATAGAATGTTCAAACTTAGTTGTCCATCTTTCCGCTTTAGAAACACGTCGAGCAAACTATAAAAAATGCATTAACCCAGAACTTTAGAATTTCCAGTAAAATTTAAAAAATTTACTGCAATATGTTGGGATGGTTTAGATTTCGAAGTCCAATCAGAGATGCGACCTCAAAAAAACAAAGTCAACTACTATAAACTACAACCAAAACCTCTCGAATAACACTTTGCGGTACTCCTTCATCTGTCGTACTCACAGGAATCTTTTTCATTGCAAACTAAATGGATATTGATTGAATTACTACTACATAAAAATTACCAAAACCTGTTCGTTTTTTTTGTTGGTAACTAACCAAACTTCACCATAAGCTCCATTTCCAAGAATACGAACCGATTTGAATTCATAATCATGAGGACGTATCATATTAAAAGTTTGGGTTGTGTTGCAGTTGTATAAGCGTACTGTTGCACTTTCGGTTTCGGTGCCGGTTTAAGAATGAATGTACTTTATAATTAAATGGCATACAATTTTTTTCTCTATAAATATTATTGCCATATACTTAGTTGCTTAGTTATATCTTATATCTTAGGTATATGAGATACTATGTGCTATATATACTATGCTACTACTATTATAGGACCGATTCGATCATACCTAATTTAGTCCAAGTTATGATTATGACATGTCAAATAATTTTATTTGGTTGCGAAAAAATACCATCCATTCAAAAAGTCGATCGCAGATCGAAATTTTTTAAATATAGATGATTGTTTATGTATTTTTAATTTGTAAAAGTGGTTCTTATGTTATACCTACTACGACGGTTCCAACTTCCAATTCCAAGTTTTAGCATTGGATAGGTGATATTTAATCCATCCCAATACGAACTAAGAAGTTACATTTCAATTTATTAATTTTTAGTGCAAAAGCAATTTTAAAATTAAACTGCACCATCGGCATATCTCACGTAGTTAATTGTTAATGACTAACTTTAATTGCCTGGAGAGACCTCTCTCCCAGCTTTTCTACAAATACGGGCGTTTCGTCTCACATCGACCTCTGCCACTCATATTTTTTCCTTTACTTCTGACCATTTGTGCAATCGGCGGATTTATTACCCTCGACTCCATAACTGACGCCATTTATTTGTTCACTCCAACAAATGCAAAATCAAAGATGGAAAGACAAGTCATTCACGACCTTTGGCCACTCGTCAATGGCAGCTACATTCCTGGGAGGGCAGTCACTCAATCAAGAGAAGTCCAGGTCACCGTGGGTGCAAAAGATCCGGATGGAAACATTCTCGAAAAGCCATATGCCGACCAAGTGCTCGCTTTGGACGAATACATACAGGTTGCTGGTCGAATTTTTCGACTATATTCTTCCATCATTAATGCTATTACATATATTCAGAATGTGAAAGTGATTTACGAGAATAGGACTTACCGCTATGCAGACTTATGTCTCCAATGGCGCAACCAAGGATGTCCTGGCAACAAACACGTACATATCATCTCTGATCTCTACCAGCATGGATTAAATATCACTTATCCAATGCTAAAACTTGGAACCGTGTAGGCATTTATAAAATTCACAAATTTTAACTATTAAAGCATTTTAGCCACGCATACATAGGCTCCAGTTTGGGCGGTGTGAAGGTCGGTTATGGAACAAATGACACGATGTTGTTGAGAGGTGCCCATTCATGGCTAATGGTTTGTATTATTTATTATTTTTGCTTGTTATAAATAAGCCAATTTGGATTTTCAGGTCTATCACCTGCAATTCTATCCGCCGAATACTTCCTTTGTTTCCGGCCTTTGGGAAAAAGCCTTCCAACAGGCTGTCGAGAATTATCCTGAAAATCCACTCATCACTTTCACATATTTCCACTCACAGGTTTGTCGATCTTGATGCGCGCTGAGTATTGGAATAAATAAGCGCCGTTTAGACATTAGCTGAAGAGTTGAAGCGAAATGCTGACTCGCTGATGCCGCGCTTTGTGTTTGCATTCTGCATTTTGATCCTGTTTTCGGTACTTTGCAATTTGTCAACCTGCTATTTTTCTTGGCATATCGACTGGATTGTCTCCAAACCAGTGCTCGCTGTGTTAGGCGTACTTAATGCCGGAATGGGCATTGTCACCGCCATTGGTTTTCTGAATCTCTGCACAGTTCCCTACAATGACATCGTCGGAGTCATGCCTTTCCTAGTCGTAGGCAAGTTCCTATTTCTCAAATGGATAAGAATATTAGATAATAATATCTATAATATTGCATTTATAGCGGTCGGAGTGGACAACATGTTTTTGATGATTGCAGCAGTGCGCCGAACGAATCGTGCAATGCCAGTAAGTCGTAGAATGGGCGAAGCGATGAGCGATGCAGCAATTTCGGTTCATTCCAAATTTAACAGATACACAAGGCGACAATTTCTCTCATTTTAGATGTTGATCACTGCATTGACGGATGCACTTTCATTCGGAGTTGGTACCATCACAAGCATTCCGGCGGTGCAGATTTTTTGCATCTACACTGGAACCGCAATTGCGATTACATTCATTTATCAAGTGACTAAACATTGCATATAGCCTTTCACGGAGCTGTATTTTCGTGCAGATTACTTTCTTTGCCGCACTCCTCGCTTTGGCCATCAAGTGGGAGGCGGCCGGACTCCACTGTGTCACGCTTACCGCAGTGACTGAAGAATCGGACGAGCGGCAGACTTCGTTGTTTCGCCGACTCTTTTGTTCCGGCACTCGTGCACATCCTGACCCGAAGAAACTGGACTTGAATTTGCGAGAGTCAGGTGCTGCGCTTTTCTTCCAGAACTGGTAAATTCGATGAACGATAACTAAATATTCATAATTATTTTTGGGGTTTCCTCAGGTATGCCCCTATTCTCATGCAGCCAATGATTCGTGGTCTGGTGGTCGTGTGGTACGTGGTCTACATAGTTTTCGCTATTTACGGCTGCACCCAACTTCGAGAGGGGCTAGAGCCGATAAATCTGCTCGTTTCGGACTCGTACGCCATACCCCACTATCATGTCCTCGAGAAATATTTTTGGCATTATGGAGCAACCGTCCAGGTGCGAGTAAATATATTCGATTTTTATTGCAATTTGCCAAAGATTGTGATCAATAATGCGCCCGACTTGGGCGATCCGGAAGAAAGAGAGCGCATCGACTCGATGGTGCATGCATTTGCAAACACCCGACATACAATTGGCGATGAATCGGTGCAATTTTGGCTGAAAGAAATGGAACATTACTACATGGCGAGTGGAACCGGGATTGGCATTGATGTGCACAACGTGACCTCGGACCAGACATTCTACGCACTAGCGCAGGTAAACCAGAATGGTCTGTTTTTAAGAAAAAGTAGTTTCAGAATTTCTTCTCGGCACGTAAAAATGAATATTGGCCCGACGATGTGAGCTGGCAATGGCAACCAACCAAGGGATATTTGCGCATCAAAGCATTTCGGTGAAACTGGTAGTTGGTGGACACGGAAATTTGGTGCCGTTTCCAGCTTCCTTGTCGGCCTGCGAAATATTTCCAGTTCCGTACAGCAACAAGACGCCACACAGGTGTTGCGTGATGTGGCCGATCGTTACTCCCAATACAACATTACAACGTTCATGCCGCTCTGGCTGTTCACTGACCAATACGCACTTGTCGTCCCCAATACCGTCCAGAACATTCTCATCGCGATGGCTGTAATGGTGTTCATCGCGTTGATGCTTATTCCGCAGCCCATGTGTGCTCTCTGGGTGGCCCTAGCTATTGCCAGCATCGATGTTGGCGTAATTGGCTTCATGACATTGTGGAGTGTCAACTTGGTCTGTATTGTCTGAAAAATAAAGCATCCTCCTTGGGTATAGGATGCAATCTCGATGATCACCATCATAATGTCCATCGGATTCTCTGTGGACTATTCCGCACATATCACCTATGGCTACGTTTGCTCCACCCAAACGTCGCCACGAGAGAAGATTCGCAAGGCTCTGGGCGATTTGGGATGGCCACTGACCCAGGGTGCCATTTCCACGATACTGGCTGTTGTGGTGCTTGCCGACGTACCGGCCTACATGATCGTCACATTCTTTAAGGTCGGGTTTATTGTCGTTAAACCCGCTTTTACGCTTAATGACTCTCGCCTAGACGGTTTTCCTAGCGATCACTTTGGGTCTGCTCCATGGACTTATTTTCCTTCCCGTGACTCTTGCGCTCTTTGTGCGTGGCGCGTGCAGCACCTCTGGCGGCATCATGCCGACCGATGATGCTCAGCCACACATTTCGATGACTCAATACGAACACTAATGAGCCCCGAGTGCCAACGTTCTTCCGTAATCTATTTATAATTAAAGTTTCACTCCGCGAATTAAAAAAGTGACCAATCATTTCAAACGACTATTGTGATAGGTGAATCATGGGACCTTCCTTCAACATTGTACTTATTTTGCCGTAAAAGTAATCTCACCATTAACTTGCTTTCCGCCTGTCTTTCGAGTTCTTGCCGAACCAATCACATGACTCATTCAAATGGTGCTTTCAAATTGCAAAAACAATGTTTTGAAATGTTATGTGAGACTAACGATATAAACTATGTCCAACCTTTGTGCATCGTAAACCAATTATATGGCTCATTCCCCATTTGTATTTATATTCTCTGTTTTCCCAAAATGCATTTACATATTAATTTCTAATTTTTAGTTAATTGGGTAATTATAATTAAGTATTTGTAAATTCTTGTCCAGCGGCTATAGACTATAGACACAACTACAATTGAGTTGGAGCGGGTTAAATGACAGAATACAAGGTGGATTTAACTTTTCCTCGAAATGAGAAAAATAGCATTATTCCAGATGGTCGTGGTGGGAGATGGAGGTGTGGGAAAATCAGTGAGAATTGAATTATTTTATTGCTCCAGTGGGGTGGTGGATTTAATGCTAATTTTAAGGCGTTGACCATCCAACTTATCCAAGGCCAATTCATTGAGGAGTATGACCCGACCATTGAGGATTCTTACCGTAAACAGGTAGATTGGTATTCGGTTATTTATGTAACAGCGAAAGTTTTAAAGAACTTTGGGGGGAAGAAGCACAAATAATCATATACCGTCCGCATAATATGCATAATACTTTCAAACCTAAATTCATTTTTGTCACAAAAGGTCTTAATTGATGGAGAAACTTGCCTGCTCGACATCTTGGACACTGCCGGTCAAGTAAAATAAACAAATCCCATTTGGTTTGATAAAAAGATATTTAGGAGGAATATTCAGCAATGCGAGACCAATACATGCGCACGGGAGAAGGCTTCTTACTTGTTTTTGCACTCAACGAGGTGTGCATGAAATAGCTTTAAAAACAAACGAAGTTTTCATTTCAGTACAAGTCTTTTGAGAACATTCACGCATATCGTGAGCAAATTCGGCGAGTCAAAGACAGCGAAGAAGTAAGTATGCCGGGGACCGAGGGCGACATAACAAAACTGTTGTGAATTGAGGTGCCCATGGTGATGGTTGGGAATAAGAGTGATTTGGCCCAGCGGGCAATGGATCACCGTTCCATTCAAGAATTGGCGCGTTCGTTCGGCATTCCGTTTATCGAGACCAGCGCAAAAACCCGTTCCCGCGTTGACGAAGCGTTCCATGTAATTCTATTCTGTACATTAAGGTAACGATAATTTTGAATTGAAAGGCATTGGTGCGTGAGATCAGGAAACACAAGGTCGGTTTTATCCTAATGATGCATATTTTCTAAATCTAAACACTTATAAAAGGAGAAACACAAGGAGAAGCCAAAGCGAAGAAGGCGTTGCACAGTCATCTGAGGGGGAATACGACCAATAATGACACTTCACCTGATCACCTTTGATTTTATTTATCTCCTCCCAATCATCGCGATATATTAAGTAATTCCCTGCAAACTTTGCTTCCCTCGCTTTCAAATGTGACGTCTCCCAGCCTTTACTGATTTTATTTAAATGGTTCATTTAAATATTAAAATTAATTCTCTGAGTGTGTACTGATAAGTGATAGTGATTAGTAGTTATGAGACTGCACTACTAGGTGCTAGGGCGTCAAAAACCGCCAAAAGCATTAATGACTGATTCATCTTTAATTCTCCTTGCTTATTATTTATTAATATTACTTGCTAATTATAATTATTAATTATTATGCTCGGCGAGCCGAATCGAACTAGGGGTGGGAGAAGTTGCGCAACAATTAGTCCCAGGTTACGTGGCAACCACTATAAAACACGTACAGACCGCCAAGATTTGGGTACACAGGTACACACCCCATCCCGGTGACGGGGACATTTTGAAACATAACTTTGGAAGGAATGAAGCTGTAAATTTATTTCCATGATCTTTTGGAGCCTGAGATGTTATCTGTCGAATGGTATATCCAACTTCTGACAAGTTTAATTTTTGGCCAAGTTATGACCGTCTGAAAAATGCACCATTTTTGAAGTTTTTGACCATGGCCAAATATGGATCAATGGAAAGGCGGTTTTTAGGTTATTTGTTGCTAATTCAAAGATACATCTGATGAGATAAATAGCAAGTCGCTAGCTCCGTTTAATCCCGGAGTTTCACTTTCGTCGCCGGGGTGGGCGTGTGCGAGCCTCGCTAGCCCTACCCGCAAACAACTGACGTCAGATACATGACATTTGACATGTCATAACTTCGTCCAGATTGGTCGGATCTGCCTTTTTGGTGTCATTCGACACAGCTGGTTGAGACGCAGCGAATGAGTTATAATTATAAGATTATAACTTATAATTTGTCGATTTTAAATTTTTGACCTGAAAACCCAAAAGGGTCATAGCCCCTTCCTCGTAATAAAATTACCTAAATGAAGAATGGTATTTAGCGGTTTCTGACAAACGGCTCAGTACGGCACGCATTACTACATGATGGGTAAAAACCAACTATGAATTCATTGTCGATGCTAGTCCACTCCGTTCAACAGTATCATCGTGAGAGGGCAACAACAAACAACCAATTTATGCGTGAACATTAATTATCGCTTAAGCGAAACAACTTAAATTACTTTAAATTATCGATTATGGGGGGTAAAACTTATTTTTTGGATTATAGCCTCGACTTAAGGGAAATGCCGATAGAGAGATTGAAGGGGGATTAGATGGGCAGAGAGAGAGAGAGAGAGAGAGACAGAGGCCACTTAATTTAGAGACAAAAACGACTGCAACGATATGATTAATATCGTGATAGAAGGTGGATTCGGATTCAGGCATCGATGTGCTTCAAGAGCTCAGAGAAGTCAAACGAGTTGGTCCCAACGGACTTCGGCGGAACAGAGCGTGGCGAGTAGACCAGTTTGTCAGGACTCGGCAGTGGCGAGCCGAAGAATGGCTTGTGGCGCCAATTGTTAGCCGAACGCACGAATGGCGGAGGCGAAATCGGCGAATGAATAGGCGACAACATGGAGAGCGGTGTGAGACGAGGAATGGCTAAAAAGATAAACGACGACATATGCTTGTTTATAATGACAATGTGTCCTAACCAATCGAGTTCTTTTGCCCGGGGCATGCGCGATAAGTTCCATTGATAATGCTCAACTCCATTAGCTGCTTTCGTTTGAGCTCATCAATGCCATCTCGCTAAATTTCACATTTAATCGATATATAAAATAAGACAATACCGATGGAACGAGCAATTTCTTAATCTTCTCAACAGCCTTGTCAAGTTTCGCACGTGCACGCTTTCCAGTATCTTCGCACTGAATCAGAATGTGTAAGTCGTCCTCCAAATGTTCCCAATTCGGCTTTCCACGGTTGAGCTCTTCCTAGATGAACGGGTAATTGCATGCTAAATAAAATAGGTAGGTGTCCGAAAGTAAAAAACCTTCTTGTCGTCACGCAGCGATCCACGCCCACGAACCATGATCTTACAGCCAGTCTCGTGCTCCAATTGCTTTGCTGTCATTCCGCGTGGCCCGAGAATGCGACCAACGAAATTGAACTAAAATCCAGCAATTAGAATTATAAGTTGAATTGAAAAATATCCTGTAAAAGCGGGACCTCCGGATGATCCTTCTTCGGCACATAAACTTTTTCTTGAAGCGTAACAATGTCCTCGTTCGAATCAATCTCAGGAAGACGTGGAAGATCATCGTCAAAGCTGCATTGGAAGAGCTGAGCGCGAACTCGAGCAATTTCTTTAAAAAATGATGGTTAATTAATTCAATATCTGCTGATACCCACCCAAGTCTATTAAGCGATCAACATGTTTGAAGTGATTGGGAAATGCCGCCACAGTGCTCTTTTCACGGATGAGTTCAGCAAGATAGTCCATAGTCATATAGATGAGATTTGAGAAGATGTTGACCAATTAAGGTTTAGTTTGATAATTATGTGTTTCAATCCTATGAGCAATGACATAGATTATTATTAGTGAATAAAATAATTCTAGTGCTCATTAACTCATTCAATTATCAATAGCTCATTAATTTACAAATCATGTACATTTTTAGATGAAATCCGAAATTCCGAATTTTAGAGGAACAAATCAAAATGTAAATAAGTAGATCATGAAATCATTTTCGATGAATTGTGAACACTGAACAGATAAAATAGATAATACAGATCAAAATAATAAATAATATCATATTTCCTATCACCAGAACCCAACAGCACTTTGCACTTTGCAGTTTGCACTCGGCAGCTCCATCCTTCTGTCGTATTGGTATCGTTCTAATTCTAACTTCTAATCTTCGTATAATCCATTTCGCACTCAACTTCGTTTAAAATATTGAGCATGATCTTATTATTATTGGTTATTAAAAAACAATTAATAGAAAAAAGAAAATACTGTACTTATAGTGTAATCTATGAATATGGTATACTATTACCGCATCCGCGATGAGGGTAGGTACTAGGTACACCGATTTCTGATTAGTGATTACCTGATTACAACCCAAACAAATAAGTACATGTCACCCTATACGTTGGCCACTTGTTGACTTCTTAAAGTTGAAAACTGCCTTCCAATTGCGCACAATCAATCAACTTTATCCACTGGCACTTCAAAATGCATTTGACTAGACTGATGGGTAGAATACACTTTAAATCGGTCCGTTGAAAACCAAAATTTGGTGGTTTTGCAATTTTGGGTTCTCGTTCCCTTTCCTTTCCTTTCCACTCCATCACAAATGTGTGTCCGTATCATACCACCGCGATCCATTCGATGACCTTCCGTAGCCTCCTCCGTACCGGCTCCCGTATCCGACATTCCCTTTAAATGTCAGTTAAAACCCCACACCAATATTGTATTTATTTGTCCACCTGCTCCATAGTTCGTGGCTGGCGCAGCGCCATAGTTGCTTGAGCCAGCCCCATATCGCTTATATCCTGATACACCTCCGCCCGGTGTGTAACCATAGTTGGCAGTCGTACCCCCGTAGCTAGTTGTTCCGGCGCCACCGATGGCCGACGAGAAACGCGTAGAAGAGGACGCAGAAGGGGGAACAACCCCTGCTGTGGATGTGTCCTTGGTTTTGGAGCTTCCTCGGAACAGGGACTTAATTCGGTCGATTGGGGAGGGCGGACGTTTGAATTCCTCGTCGAGAAGACTGCCAAGTGAGTAGACAGTGTTTTCGTCTTGTGCTCACTAATTAATAATTATTGCTTACATATTTGTCTCTCGCTGTTTGTGAGCAATTCTGTCCTGGCCCTCCCTTCCTCCACCATTCCCCTCCGGCAACAATCGCACCTCGGTAGTTCTGCGTCTTGCCAGATTCAGCAATCCCCCGGCACCGCTGCGCCTCCGCGCTGCCGTTCCAGACTCGTACTGGTCGAAATCACGCGTACCTGAATGGGCAGTAGACCTTGAAAGAAGCAATTCAACCTTCACTTTTCTAAAAATGGATTCAAAGGCGGCAAAAAGCAAAATGGAACCGTATTTTGGATGTGCTGCAGGAAAAAGTGTTTGTGGCAAGACACAAAAAGTGCAAAAGGTTTGTGATGGTGTGCATAGCCTAATCAGTAATCACCTGAATCAATGCCGAAAACGCCGTAGAGGGGAGTCTGTACCGCCAAATTGGAGGTTGAGTGCTGCTGATAGGAAGGCGGCACCATTCCACCGCTCATTCCCGGCAAGAAGTCGCTGGAACCGCCGTAGCGGCGTCCCATCGCGAGTGGACGCGGTGCGGAGAATGGGGTGTGCTGTTCGTGGGAGGGATAGTGCGAATGCGAGGGGTGGTGCGAGTAATCGTCGCCGCTGAGACCATGACTCTTCTCCACGGACAGATGGCGTCGCATTCGGCCGATCAAACCGGCTTGAGTGGGAAAATTTGCGTGAAGAAGAATGGGAATGGTCAAAGCTTGCAAAAGGGTCGTTAGTTTGGGCGGAAAATATTACATTTGTGGACAAAAACACGGCAATTCTTCCCGCCCACATCTTGTTCACCTTGATGGGCTGGCGTCCCGACTCCATATGACGGCGCTGGTTGAGGACGTCCTTCTCCTTCGAACGACTCAAACAACCAATCGATTGTCCACCCACAGCCTTTCTCATTGCTACCGGTTTGTTTTTGAGAATTCCACGCGCTGGCACCGCGTTCATGTCCATGGCGTCCTGCCTGGTCGGCATGCCGCGATGAGCTCCGCTGCTTGCCGCAGTGTCATGGTAGGCCACGTAAGCGTAATCGGGTGGTGCGATTGCACCGCCTCCAATATATCCGCCCATCCCGATTTCTGGAGTGGTGTAGCGAGAGCTGTTGTGCCCATGGGTGCCGATTGCGTCTGCAAAGGGTGGGCCGACCATCTGGACTTTTGAAGATCCCTCGTCGCTTCTCACCCGCGTACTCGAGCTCCTCCCCTCCACCCCCGTATGTGCCTCTCATGTAGAGATGGTCGTTGGACTGAGAGCGCGTGGCGTACTGCGCCCTTCGGCCGTCGACATCACGCATTGCGGCGGCGCCAATGCGACGCCTGAGACGGGCGCCGCCAGGCGGCGATTCGGGCTCCGGTGCTGTGGGATGATGTTGGTGGTAGCCGTAAGGGACGTAGTCGCCAGCGTTGTTTCCCGGAGTAACGGGTCGTTCCAGCTCGTCGTAGACGGACCGACGCTGGTATGGCTGATGAGCTGCCCCACTGGCTCCTCCAAAACCATCGTCCACAATGCGCGGCGAACGCAAGTGGGCAGAATTGGCACTTGCGCCGTACGAGCTCAACGGACGCTCGCCCGGATAATAGCAGCTGCCGCCGGCTGACATGCGATGTTGGTAGGCACTCGTGCTTAAAGTGGTGGGAACAGAGATGCGGATGTGGATTTGTGATGTTTCTACTCGTTTCTGCCGAACTCAGCTGCCCTTTCAGCCATCGTTTTGTACACCTCGAAGCGCTCCTTTTCACGTCTGTTCGGGTCCGTGGCTGGTGTCCACCCTTCCGGGCGGCTGCCACCACCGAAATGTTTGAACGCGTTGTACACCTGAGTACAACAATGGACTCTCGCGTCGGCCGTTGCCTTTCACCTCGTCCTCGTAGCGGCTGATGTTGCTGGGCATGTGGCTGTTCCCCACCAACGAGTTGAAGTAGCCGCCCGCAATGGCGTACCGGTCATAGGGCACCTCGTCGCTGGGTGGCGACATCTCGTGGAACGACTTGCGTCTGTCCACATAGTTCTGACGCGAATAGTTGTTCGACTCTGACTGCTGCTGCTTTCGCTCGTCCAAATAGCTGGTCCGGTGATAGCTGCCGGGGGAGGTGTTGTCATTTCCGCTCAGAGAATCTGCCTCTGAACCAACGACAATTGGGACTCCGTTTTAGGCGGATAGTTAGTTAACTCTGCTCCGCTGTCAGCTTTCCACTGTTCTTGCGAGGCGGGGTGAGTCCAGGAGGCTCACGGTCCATAGATGGAAATCTGAGGACAAAATAGACTCAATTCAAATTGATTTCTCAAACTAAAAGCTGGAATCACTAAAATATTGTATTAACTAATAACTGAGTCTCTAGCGTTTAGCGTTCGTTATCTGTACGCAAAAAAATAAATAAACAAAAAACAGCGGTATTCAGTTGCGGGTCGAACCGAGTTGTCCACGCGTCTTCCGCCACTACAGCCACTGTCATGTTGCGCGCACGTCGTTCGCGGTTCTTGCGACGAATGTAGCGCGACGCCGACTCAGGCGGATGAAGAATGACGGGGACACAGTCGCCAACGATGGGCGGGGAAGGAGGAAGGGCGGTGTGGCATGAAGACGGGGAGAAGGAGCTGCATGAAAAGAAAATAGGAACCAACAAAAGAGAAGCAAACAAAATGGGTCTGAACAGCTACCAACAACCCAAAATGGTCCATTGTGTTGTATCGATCATACTTTTTGGTCAGCGGCGACAGCTGCACGCGTTGCGGGGGGCTGGCGGCCTTTGTCACCGGGGACTGCGGCTGAGAGGTCTGCGGCTTCACCTGCACAATCGGTGCCTCTTTCGGTACTCCATCTGTTTGGGCAACAGACAATGGGAAAACTGCACTCAATTTGTCTGTACCGGCGCCTGTCGGCTGAATGGTGCGGAAGCCGATGATGGTGGAGGGCCGGGGCCGGAACGGTGTTGCTCCGTCCTCCTCCTCCTCTTCCTCCTCCTCTTCCTCGCTTTCTTCCTCCTCCTCCCCGGGGCCCTCCTTTTTATTCTCCTGAGTCCCCTTTTCCGCTCCCCTTTTCTCCTCCTCCTCCTCTTCCTCCACCATGGACGGTGTGATCGCCGAGCTGGAACTGTTGTCCACCGAAGCAACGTCCGGGTCCCTGCTCTTGGTCCACTCGCCCTTTGCCTTGGCTCTCTTCACCAGCAGCTTCTGTCGCTCTTCTTCCTCCGCCCCTCCCTCCGTGTTTGGGTACTGCATTATGTAGTCCTTGGCCTTGTCAAACAAAATGGGCGAGTGCTCTGGGCGCGGTTGAGGCCCTCCGATGCGGCGCTTTGCGGGCGGAGGGCTCTCTGCCTCTGCGGACACTCCGCGCCCGTACATCTCCACCGACTGGCGCGCCATGAACTGGTACTTGCCCTTGCTCTGCAAAAGCAACGACCTCTCTCCCTCCCTATCCAGCCATTGCTGCTAGTGCCTATGCCTACCACTCTTTTTGCGAGTCCCCGCTCCAGCGTGCTCAAGTGCTGCGCGTTTTGCTCCGCCACCAGAGTAGGCGACGTTGGGCCCTGTTCAGGCGCCCCACTCTCCACAATCTTTGGCGCACTCGGTTTTCGCACGGCGGCTTCCTTTTGCGTCTCCTCTACCTGCTCTACCACCTGGGCCAACTCGTCGATCTCGCTCTCGTACTCCTCCTCCTCTTCCTCCTCCGCGTCGTAGAAATCTTCATCATCATCCATGTCCTCCTCCTCCAGTTCTTCGTATGGCTCCGAGCGCGTGACACGCGTGGCATTGACGAATCGCGGAGCGCACTGCTGCGGCTGCACTTTGCCGGTTGGCGTGCCGACGACGGTCGTCTCCGCCCTATTCTGGTGCTGCGGACTGTCGACAGCGTTAGCTTCCTCCGACGACGAGTCTGTGGAGAAGCCGACTTCCACGCTGTGCCAGCGGCGCTCTTCACCAAAACCCTTGCGGCGGAACTGCGCCTTTCGTACTTCTGCAGACGGCGGTTGCTCCGCCGCCGGCTGAGTTTGCACCTTTTTGGAGTCCGCACGGGAAAGAGTGCTTTTTTGCTTCTGCAGCACTGCCTGACTCCCGCCCGCTGACTTTTTGCGCTGCGTTGGCTGCACATCGGCCACCGCTTTTCCGGACCCCTGGCGAAGGCCAATCTCCTGCAATGTTGGAATCCTTTGGGCGGGATTAACCTGCCGCTTGCCTTTGTCTGTTGGATCAGTTTCGAAGTCTGTTTCTGCACCGAAGCTGGCTGTGCTGCAATGATCGACTCCAGCAGTTCCTTTACCTCCGGACGCTCGTCATAGAAGCTATGTGCTTGGATGCGCGCAATCAGGTTGATGCTCACTGGACCGCGCTCCATCTGCTCCAAGACCTGAACGAGCGGACATCGCCGTGGCCAACAACCCACTTTCTGCCTGATTCATCAGTGCATTCAACGAGTCCGTCTCCAGTCGCCAATACTGTTGCGGGTCTGTGATCGGCCGCTGCTGATCCGGCGTCGGAGTCGGCGCCGCGGTCGGCGGCGGTGGAGCCGGAGCGGTGGCGGGGGTGGCGGCTGCAGCTCCCCGAGGCACCTGTGCCGCCGTTTCCGCCGTCTTGTGTCCGCCCCCTTTGGCCGCCTGCCTCTTCTCCCCCTCCTTCTTGCACTCGTTTTCCTTCTCCTTCTTCGCCGCTGTTGCCGACTCCTGCCTCTTCATCGACGGCTTTCTCTTCGCTGGCCCCGGTTCCGCAGTTCCTCCGTTGGCGGCGCTGACCTTTCTCTTGGGCTCCTTCTCCGTTTCCTTTTCCTCCCCCCTCTTGCCCTTTGGCCCATTCTCCTTCTCCGCCTGACCCACTTCCTCCCGTTCTATCGCCTCTTCCCTCCCGACGTCCGTTTTGGGTCCCTGCCCCTCCATCTGCTGCTTTTCGTCCAACTCCTCTTTTGGCTCCGGGCTGCAGCGTTTGTTGCCCAATCTGTTCTCCAACAGCTTCAAACGTTCCAGCTATAAAATAAAATGGCGATTTTTTTTAAATTCGTGTCTACCGGATCGTGGAATGCACTGATCTCCTTTCCCGTGTCGGCGGCTGGTTTCGCCTTGACGGGCTGCAAAACAACGGGTTGGCACTTCGGTATCCAGAGAACGTTATTGTACACTTCAAACCGATTTATCAACGAAATCCTAGCACAACCGCAGAGTCAATCGCCCATTTCCAATTCTTTTTAACCCATCCTTTTCGTGCGTCCTTTCCAATTTGCTCTCTCCTCTCGCTTTCCCCATTGCCCAACGCCCACCTCCGGAACCGCTCTGAGCATCTTCTCGCCGGCACTCATTTCCACCTCCTCCTTGGAGGTCCTGCGCGCCTTTGGCGGCTTGATTGGCGACTGCTCGTTGTACTCCTCGGCTTCTTTGCGCCGTCGGCGGAACTCCTCAATTTTGCGTCTGGTGGCCGCCGACAAATGGCCAAACTCCATGAACACGTCCGTCTCATCGGCCAACTCCTGCACCACCATGATCTCGGCACGCTCATTCAGCGGTGTTGGGTCGGTGATCTGAACTGGGCGTGAAGCAAGTGGGCGTCCAGCCGTCCCCCTACCTGGTTCTCGGGCAGCTCCTGGATGATGGGCATGTTCTCCTCCAGATTCAGCCACCAGTGGCTGGCAATGTCGTAGATGGTGGCCCTTCTGTCCGGATTCACGCGCAACATGTTCCGTATCAGCATTGACGCCGCTGAAGAGCCCACCCAAATTCACGAAAATAAGCCCGTTTCGACCCACTTGAGGGCGTGTCCGGCTCGTAATAGGCGCCTCGTTTGATTTGGCGCACCATCCGGTTGAAGTCGCGTCCGTCGAAGGGCATTGAGCCGTAGACCAGCGTGTACAGCAGAATGCCCAGACTCCAGCAGTCCACCTGCAAAACACAGCTTTCGGAAATCTGATTCTTGGGAAACCTCGGGGCCCTTGTACGGGGTGCCGTTGATTATTTCTGGCTAAAACGTGGACGGCGAATTCAGATCGGTGTTATTGCCTGTCTGACCGAAGCGTAAAGGGGTGATCCGCAGAACGTGGTCAACAGTTTGTTGCGCAGCCCAAAGTAGTTAGACAGTCCGAAGTCGGCGATCTTGGCATTGTTGCGCGAATCCAGCAAAATATTCTCCAGCTTCAGATCCCTATGCGCCACTTTGTTCTGTAGAATTTCCCCGATTAATTATTGCATGCCCTGTTCCTTCCATTTCCCTCGCCTTATGGCAATAAAGTACTGCGGATGTAATTTGGCGGAAAATGCGACGCGCCTCCGCCTCAGGCAAGCTGCCATTCTTGCTCACGTAGTCGTAGAGCTCGCCGCCGCTTGCGTACTCCATCACCAGGATCTATTTCAAAAGCAACTCCGATCTGTTCTGAGCGTTATTCAAGTGGGTTGCTCACAATTTTGTCCTTGTTCTCAAACACTTCATAGATTTGGATGATGTTTGGGTGGTTCAACATGGACATGATCTCAACAATAAAAGCACGGTCAATCAGTGAGCACGGAAAGGACTCACCCGGATCTCTCTGCGGATGCGCACCAGGTCCTGTTTGTTCTCGATGGCACTCTTTTTGATCAGTTTCACCGCCACCTAGAGGGGTTTCGTGTTGTGCCAGGGCCATCGCCTGCTCACCTCTCTTTCCGTCTTGTGGTCGTAGGCCAGACTGACTTTGCCGTAGGTGCCCGATCCCAGCTTCGCTGTGATCTCGAACCGGTGCTTGATGTCCTTTTTGGAGGAGGCCGGGTCTGCGCTGGCCAGCGGGTGGCCGCCCACCAGCGATGAGCCGACCCCTGCCGCTGAGTTGACGGCGCGACGATAGCGACTGCCAAAACGACCGGCGGACGAGGATCCGCCACCCGAAGAGCGCTTGTTGGACGAGAGCGGCAGCCCGCCGCCGCCAGAAGTGCCGCCACTCGCAGCCGCAACACCGTCACGACTCAACACAATCGTCATCTCTGCGTCTGCGTATGGAAGAACAGAATGGAAAGTGAGAAGGGAAAGGACGCGTCACGCGAACAAGACGAGGAAACACAGCGTCGTTTCTACGGCTACCTCGAGCTCACGGTTAGATCTCTCCAGATAATGTGCGAATAGGAAGTCTCGACCATCAAAACGTGTTTTGAATCGGCCAGTCAGCGTTTTTGAGAGTTGGAGAAAATTTTTCGATGATAATTCAAAACTGATCCAAAAACCGCTCACGGGAATTGTCTTTTGTTAGGCTGATGAGAACCTCTGTTCCCTCCATTGGACTCTTCCCATGGGCAGTGATCGAATCGATCCCTTTCCGTTGGCTTTTGATCTTTCCCCTTAAACGTCAGCAGAAGGACGGGCAAAGTCAAAATCAGAGAAGAGATATGTATCTGAAGAGTCAAGTTACTGGCAGCAGGAGGGGCAGTGGCTTTTTGTGCGGCCAAAAAATGAGTGAATGGAATCGAGAGGGTCGAGGGATGGGTGAAAGCGGGTCGTGGGTGGAGCAAAGGTAAAACTGGAACGACCGACGGGAGGTGGGAATGGCCCAGCAGTGTGGATGACTAACAAGTTAGCCGCCGAAGATCCCACCCGAAGAACGACAAATGGCGCCTTCCTTCCATCCCGCCCATCGATTGGGACAGTCTCTCCTCGCTTTCTGCTGCCGCTGCGAGCTAATCTCTCGTTTCCCGGCTAAAATACGGCTGCCAGAGAAGAGGGGCAACTGGATCAAGTGGGGAGGAATGGGATCGATCAGTGGTGCCGCTGAAACGCAATATTGAATCAACATTTGTAGCTGGAGAAGGGCAAACACAGATCGAACACAATGGAAACGGAATCCGGTGTGGCCTCACTTTTATTAACTAAACGGAAATGGGAGGATTGAATGCAGATGCAGCAGAGCTGTGG
Source organism: Radopholus similis (assembly GCA_013357305.1). Taxonomy (NCBI): domain Eukaryota; kingdom Metazoa; phylum Nematoda; class Chromadorea; order Rhabditida; family Pratylenchidae; genus Radopholus; species Radopholus similis. The sequence continues at coordinate 70,467 of VAHH01000014.1, forward strand.
GTTTGTTTATTCGCGGGCAAGAGGTGCAAAAAGATGCGCGGATCAGTTGGAACAGAATATCTCGGAATGGGCTTTTGAGCGAGTGTTTGCTGGCTCTGGCGGCGGAGTTCCCACTCCCACTTGCTGCTCAGTGTTGTTGCAGTTGGCCCACCATTTGCCAGCCCCCTTCTTCCGCAGTGCTTTCCATCCTAATCGGCGACATACGTCCGCCACAAGTGGAAGGGGGCAAACAGAGCGGGAGCGGGCAGGAGCCGATTGGAGGAGATGTGGCCAACAAGAGGAGGAAGGGAGGCTGCCCAAAGAACGAGGGACAACAAATGTTGTTCTGGCGTTTGGTCGAAGGACGCGGGAATTGATCGAGCGGAAACGGGAGGGGAATTGAATCGGGTTGCGAGCGGGGGAAGGGCTGAGGGCTGGCTAAAGTCAGATATGAATGGCTGAGGCCGGCGGACTCGCGGGGCAGTTGGCCGGAGAGACTGCCCCGTCCCGTGACCATTTGTCGTTTTGCTTGTTTTGCCCTTTGTATGTGAAAAAAGAGCCGAAAATAAAGTCGGTACTAACCAAGTCCATCCATCCAATCCGCCCGCCCGCCGCTGTCCAGGTCCAGTCCATTCTTTGGCGGCAAGGATGGGAAAGAGGGACACGCCCATGCCGGCGATGCCCAAGCCGGCGACGGGTAATGCCGGCGATGGGTCATGCCGGCGATGGGTCATGCCGGCGATTAATGAGATTAATCATTTAATTAAATAATTGATTTCCCAGATTTAGGCTAAAATAAAAATAACCTACGTTTAGCTTAAGCTTGAAGCCAAGCTAAACTTAAGCTTGATTGGGCCTAAACTTTAAATTTCATGCGTTACTTAGACGTATGCTAAGCTTAAGGTTGCCCAGGTTAAGACTAAAACAAATCAAAATCACAATCTATCGTACATCAGCTGATTAACAGATTAGAATATAGATTTGATTGTAAATATGTATAGGTATGCGTGCGCATCTAGCTGATTGCACTTTTCCCTTGATCCCAAAGTGCGGGGTCAAGGCATGACGCACTTCAGAAGGCTGAAGACAAGGCAACGCTCTCGCTGTCCGTTTTTAGCAATAACAGTATTTTTCAAAAAAATTTTTTGAGGGGCTTAAAGTTTCAAAAATTCTGAAAAAATTCAGATGAGCCTATAAGACATTGAACTCCTTTTAGAAAAAAATTGGAATCGATTGGCCATCCCGTTCTCGAGATATGAAAAATAGATGGACCTCTCCGAAAATAATCGCCGGCATGGGGTGTACCGTGGGAAAGAAGATCATTCGCCTGACCAAAACCAAAGGCGAAATATTATAAGGAGGCGGCAATGACGCAAAGGATGATGTGCTCGAAAATGAGAAAGGCGGCTCCCATGATTGGTGTAAAAATAAAAAAGCTGGGTATTAAAAGTCCTAAAAGGGGCTTAAATCTGGAACAAGTTATATGTATGAGGGTATGAGCCTTCAATATTGGAACCAATATTTGGGGCGTTTTAAACTTTTCCGGTAAAAGAATATTCGCAGTCTTGTCAAAATATTTATATTTAAGTCAACCAGCCTTGTCTTTCTTCCCTTCACACCGCACGACATGTGCGCACAGAAAACAAAAAGCGCAGACAAAATAATAAAGACTGGTCGAGGGATGCGGGCAAGTGGAAATTTGAAGCCTCCCCTTCCACCATTTTTTCATCATTTTTTGCACGTTTTGTTGCACATACAACATTCCATAAAGAACATGGGTTTTTGCGCACAAAAATTAAAACGAACGAGGGAAATCCAAAGTGTAAACGATTGTTTCCCGTTAAATCCATTTTGGAGATTCAGTTTGCCTCGTCCCTATAGTAGAAGGATACACTGCGTTGCACGTCTGCGTTCAATTCCATCGGCAGTCCCGCCTCACCAATTATGTTCCCCGTTATAGAGTGAAACGAGCCGAACATGTCCCAGCCGGAGGTGCCCACGCTCCGATGGGGCGGCGGCGGGTCGTCTGCGACTGAGGATTGCGGGGAGAGATTGCCTGTTTATCCGACCTGCACTCTGCCATGTCCGTTTCACTTCGTTCAGATTCAGGAATTCGCCGATTTTCAACAGGAATTGCGGCAACAAAAGTGCGTCCAATAGTGGCTGTACCAGACCGAAGAGTATGGCAGCCATAACGCGAATGGCGATCTCCTTGAAATATTTACATAAGAACAATTGATCTGCTCTATTCCGTTTAAACACTAGGTTTGATTGGCGGCAGCAATCTGCTTTTGTGCCCCTTCTCTCTACAACAGATCCATTTCGACTTTCGATTCGATTTCTAGGATCCTGTTAAAATAAATATTACCGAAAAAATCGAATCGGAGGTTTAAAACATTTTGTTGAGAACCTGCAGGTGCGGGCGCAAATCGGGCTCTCGTGCAAGTGGCGAAAGACGCAAGTGGAAGTGCAGCAGCGGCAGATGCACACTGGCAGCAAGTAACAGCGCCCGGCACAAGATTAGCGAAAAAAACTGACAGAATGGAATAAGAAATGATAGGAAAAATGTGCCTACGCGAGCAGATTGTCGATTATCTACAGAGGCAATAGGTATCATGAAGGTATTAGTTCGACCGACCGTCAGACCACTTGAAGCGACCGCGCTGGACAAGTTGCATTCCGAGCATGGAACAGCCGGTCAGGCACAGCACTGCAACGGCGGCCAATGGGGCCCATTTGCGCACCTCCAGCTCAATGTCATAGAAATCCTCGCCGAGCGCCTCCGGCATGGAGCAGAAAGAGGATATTTGCACTGTGTCGTTTTCCGCCAACGAGATGGGCTCGAACCAGGCGGGCACAAAGGCACCGCAGGAGAGAAACAAGAGGAGCAGAATAGAGCCCGGATGGAAGTAGTACTCGGAGATCTGGAATGGAGCAGCAATCCTCATGATTGTGCAATACCCACTTCCTTGTGCCGTTTGGTCCACGCCACTGAAATGAACTGATCGGCGCACAGAATCGCAAGCAACAGAAGTTGCGCTGTGTCAATGAAGACCCAAATATGGAGATGTAGGGCGGTGAACAGACACCGGAATGGAGGCATCTGCTGCGCATCCTGCTCATTTCCGTATTGCACCTTGTAACCGATTTTTTCGTGATCACTAATTATTATTGATTTTACCGTCAAATGAATACCGTAGAAACCGGTGTAGAACAAAGACAGCCCCAACAGCATATCTGATTGACGTGTACAAGGTATGCATGAATCATCAAACAAACCGATTGCTCGACAGGTGTACAAAGCCGAGAAGAATCCATCCATCTTGGCACGTCGCATAATAAAACTTAAATTTTTTGCTTTGGGTTGTGCTTATTCAGATAAATTTTTACAGGTAGATCAGCGAAGTGCAACTGCACAGAAGGCCAAAACCGGGTAACAGCTGGAACACGAGGTCGGGCCAAAAGGGCATTTTGCACTGCCAGCAGAGAATGGGTATTAGAAATCGGCAATGGAGAAAATGGAGTATCGTTCTGTCAAGCCTTGTGCTCACGCAGGGCCACTCATTCTTTCCCTTCCGACACTCTTCGATTGATGAGAAAATTTGTGTCCTCCTTCCAATTAATGCGATTGCCTGCCGATGGGAGGAGGGATTTGGCTGTCTTGTCCGGCTGTTGCTGAGCAAAAAGCAGGAGAGCAACGCAATGGATTATTGTTTGTGGGCGGGGGACGACTGCCAATGGGCAAATCTACTCTCATCAATTCTTGGATTGGGGAGAAACGAGAGCATATGCATAAGGGACTGAGTGGTTGCTTTTCCGTCGTCCAAATTTCTTGCCAAATCCAGAGCCCAGCTCGAGAAAAGGCGCTTTGGCTTGAGGGATTTGGACGGGAGATGAGGAATGTGTGTTAGGGTGGATATGATAGTTTTTAATCAGCCAAACATGGATTTGGGGCGGATTTGGTTCGGCATTCCCTTTTTACAAGATTAGGCGGGGCGGCAGAATTGGCTTATGGTGGGTGGACCTTACTCTTGCGCACCACTGTTCGGAAAATGTGGTTGGAAAGTTGTGCCAATGCAGCTTGTTTCTGCAATTATTCTGTGTATGTATTGTGAATAAAGATGTAAGCTGAGTACAAACACAACAAAAAAGGTCGATCAAACAATCAATGAAAACAGAAAAATAAGTTAGTTAGAGCTTTGTTGACTTCTACACTCTAATACTTCCTAACGATCTTGTTAGAGTGCCTGAGAAGACGGAGGCCTGCCACGTCCATTTGCCTTGGTCTGGACTTCACTTGGAGAGTTAGAGGCAGACAACTGCTTGTAGATGGTCATTGCCTGTGCAGTTGATGTGCTTAAGGATGTGCCTTCTGCTTGTTCACCTGTGTGACAAACGAGCTGACGGAGCTGAGATCAGCGGGCAAAATGACGGTGTTGTTCTCCTTGGCCAGCTCGCCGAATGCCTTCACGTACTTTTCCGCCACCAGCAACGACGCCGCGTCCCCTCCTCCCGTATTCCCTAACGCCTCAGCGACCGCCTTCAGTGCCCGTTGGCGAGCCATAGCTTCCACTTCTATTGCTTGCGCAAGTCCCTTTGCCGCATTGATTTGCTGTTGCATGTCCGCTTCGGAGGCAAGTATCTGTGCCCTCTTCTCTCCTTCGGCAACGTTTATGGCCGCATCCCGTTTGCCCTCCGATTCCAGAATGGCCGCACGTTTCCGCCTTTCGGCCTCCACTTGCATCTCAAATTTCGGATTTTCAAAGTTGTAGACATCTTTTGTCAGGTGGATTTTACCTGCATTGCCTGTTGTATTTTCTCTAAAGCCAAATCAAACATCTTTTTAAAACATTAGTTTTGAAATTGCCTGGCATTTTCATATTGCGGATTTCGTAGCGCAGACAGACAATTCCCCATGGCTCGGCCGCCTTGTTGATCGCTTCCACGATAGAAATGTTTAGTGCTTCTCGCTCCTTGAAAACTGTGTCCAAAGAGATCTTGCCCACTTCGGAACGCATTGTTGTTTGCGCCAGTTGCGTAACCGCGTAGTAGATATCTTCCACTCCGTAGGACGCTAAATTGCAATAAATGACTATTTGACTTCCATTCTGAACGAACAAACGCTAACCCTTATACGGTTCGACAACTTTTACGTAAAGCACCCCGTCCAGCACCAATTGCACATTATCGACTGTAATGGCGCTTTGTTCCTCAATTTCGATCGCCTCCTCTTTGAGTGATTGCACGTAGCGAATTTTGTCAACAATAGGAATTAAAAGTCGGAGACCCTTTCAATTTCAAGTTAATTAAAATACTAGCTTGTTAAAGGTAAGATCGGGTGGAATTGTTGGCGATTGTCCCTCCCGATCTCTCCCCTTTTTTAATTACCGGTTCCAAAGTTGCATAGTATCGGCCGAAACGCTCAATGATCCATGCTTCCTGTTGAGGCACAATGTTGATAATTGTGTTGATTTTACCGGCATCTGAGCTGGAGAAACGTAGATTAACTAAGCTTGTGCTTGCGGGCCTTAAAATGTTAAGAGAAATTTATAGAAATTCAAAATTGCTAAACCCCGAAAATGCAGTTCTAAGAAGCGCCGTTTTATGTAGAGATCGAAATGCGAGTATTGGGAATGTCATTGGTGATAATTATTGGATTTAATGAAGTATTGTTTTCCTTTTTGCCGAATTACTGTTATTAATATATTTTTATTACATTATGCATTAACATTACAAATTACAAACCTATTTGGCGATTAAAAATCCGGGCACTTTATAGGTATATGTACCTACATAATAAATGTTGATGTTACAGGCACTACAGAAACTGGGATTATAGGTATAGAATTCCTAGGAAATATAAAGGCCTCGGGAAGCCTTTAAAAATAAATGAACCAAAAATTCCGTTTGGACTTTGATTCTTTGATGGCTGAATTTTTATTTTATTTTTTGGAATTGTTTTTCGCGTCCCAAATGTATAGCGCTCCAAAAGTCGTATTTCTTCGGCGCCCCAAGCCCCAAATGTCGTCGCCCCAAACGTCGGACGAAAAAACGAGGGAATTAGGAACGTCGCAAATTGGAATTAAAAAGCCGCGATTTTATTTTATAAGAACAAAGTTGAATGATTAGCTCATTCGAAGCGTTCGACGAGCTGAATTTCAAATGCAAGAAATCCGTTATATTTTTATTTTTTAGCAGTGTTGTGTGGTACCACTCTGCACCAGAGTGGTAGTGGTAATGGTAGTAGTGGAGTATGGTACTGGTACACCTGACGGGTACCACCCGACGTGACGTCGATTTTCCAACTACCCTACCTACCACTTTTCGAAAACCACTACCACAACAACACTGGTTTTTAGGTAGTTTCAAATTTATTTTTGATCGGCCAGAAAATTGACAAGAGCATGTGACGACAGGTACATACATTGCCAAACTGATGAAGACTTGAGGATAAGTAGAGAATTAGATTTAACCTGTCATAATTTTTAGAAATAAATTTGATTTATAATGACCGCTGACGATGAGCAAATGGAAGTTGACTCTTCTGCAAGTGCCCAAGAAAAACGGAATTCAGAAGCAACGACAACTAAAGCGATTGTGTTTGTAGGTTTTTTTACTTTTATTTTCTTCTATATGAAATATGAATTCCTCAAAGGAGTCAGAAGATATTGCCTATGAAGAGGACATAATTCGCAACGCGGGACTGCTTCGTCCGTGGGAACGTTACATTGAGCACAAAATAAAAACGAAAGCAGACCCTAAACAAGTTCGACTCGTCTTTGAGCGAGCACTCAAACTCTTCAACCGGAGTTACAAATTGTGGTACAACTATCTGAAATACAGGCGCCGAACAATTGCACACAAAGCGCCAATAGACATTGCATATGCCCATCTGGCTGATGCATATGAGCGATGCCTGGTGTTCCTCAATAAGATGCCACGAATTTGGATCGATTACTGTCAGCTGATGGTACGTCGCGGCTTGATTGCCGAGACTCGCTCGGTGTTTGACCGGGCACTCCGTGCTCTGCCCATCACGCAGCATATGCGAATTTGGCCTCTGTATATCGATTTCGTGACGCGATACAACATTCCGGAGACAGCTATCCGTGTTTATCGCCGTTTCCTCAAAGTGTATACGGGCGGTCGCGAAGATTTTGTGGAATATCTGAAGAAGATCGACAAATTGGACGAAGCAGCACAACAACTGGCCATTTTGGTTAATGAAGATAAGCCAGTAAGTGAAAAGGGCAAAACTGGACATCAGGTATCTGGAATTGAATGGCAGTACTTGATTCAAATTTTCAGCTCTGGATCGAGCTCTGTGACCTGATTTCCAAAAATCCGAACAAGATATTCACGCTGCAGGTGGAACCAATTATACGACAAGGCATTGCACGCTACACCGACCAAGTTGGAATTTTGTGGCTGGCACTCACCGAGTACTACATCCGAACTCCAAATTTTGAGAAGGTTTTCAAGTTTCCGATTAAGAACTTAATTTTTTTTAATTCAAGGCTCGCGATATTTTTGAAGAGGCGATGGCCGCGGTTAGAACAGTGCGCGATTTCACTCAAATATTTGACGCATACAGCAAGTTCATGGAGCGCTTAACCGCGTTGAAGATGAACGAGATGAAGGAGGCTAAACCAGCGCAATTGGTCTCTAAAGAGCTGGAAGTGGAATTGGCCTTTGAGCGTTATGACAATTTGCTTGCGCGACATTCGCTTCTCTTGAACAGTGTCCATTTGCGACAAAATCCACATGATGTGCATCATTGGCTGAACAGAGTTGAAATTTTTGGGGAGGCTGGACAACCAGAAAGCGTGAGACAAATTTTTTTATTTGATTTTCATCTAGTTTCTAGCAAATTGCCACATTCGAAGAAGCAACTTCAGCGGTGGATCCTAAGCACCAAGTGGGCCGACTAAACACAATTTGGATTGGATTCGGCAAACTCTACGAGAATTTGGGCCGATTGGACGATGCGAGGAAGGTGTTCGAGCGCGCTGTGCAAGTCAACTACTCGCGAGTGGACGAACTGGCGCAAGTGTGGTGCGACTACGCGGAGTTCGAGCTCAGACACAAGTCAGCCATAGGTCGTTTTGGGTGCGAGAGTCTTTATGCTTTAGCAACTACAATTCTGCCGTGGCTCTGCTTCGTCGCGCCACCACTCCGCCAGCACAACGGGACAACAACTATTTCGACGAGGCTACCAGAGTGCAGAGCCGAGTGTTCCGCTCGTTGAAACTCTGGTCCCTGTTCGCGGACATTGAGGAGTCGTTAGGCTCGATGGAAAGTTGCAAGAAGATCTATGAACGAATGATTGAACTGAGAATTGGTGAGCAATACCGATTGGAGCTGCGAAATTTATTTATTTCAATTTGCAGCAACTCCCCAAATTGTGATTAATTACGCGATGTTTCTTGAGGATAACCAGTACTTTGAAGAAGCGTTCAGAGCCTTCGAGAAGGGCCTGGGCCTGTTTCGCTGGCCGTTGGTCTACGACATCTGGAACGTGTATCTGACCAAGTTCATTGCACGGTACGGCGGCAAGAAGTTGGAACGGGCGCGCGACTTGTTCGAGCAGTGTCTGGACAAATGTCCGCCAAAATTTGCGAAAAGTGGACTAACATCATGTTTGCTAATAATGTTTCACGGTTGCTGTTCAGACATTTATTTGCTCTACGCCAAACTGGAGGAAGAACAAGGGCTGGCGCGACACGCAATGGAAATTTACAATCGTGCAACGGAGGCAGTCGACAAGGAGGAAATGCACTTGGTACTATTGCAGAGCTTTGATTTAATTTTCCTACTCCACTTTCAGATTTACAATGTTTACATCAAAAAAGCAATGGATTTCTACGGGATCACGAAGACGCGGCCAATTTTTGAATCGGCGATTGAGCGTCTGCCGGAAGACAGGTCTCGCGAGATGAGTACGCGATACGCGCAGGTGGAGCGAAATCTGGGCGAAATTGACCGTGCTCGTGCAATCTATGCCCATTGTGCAGAAATTTGTGACCCCAGGGTATTTGTTTGCTGCATCATGGGCACACATAAAATCACAGATCAGCATTGTTCGTTTTGAAGGTGCATTCGCTGTTCTGGGAGACCTGGAAGGAGTTTGAGGTGAAACACGGCAATGAGGACACAATTCGCGAGATGTTGCGCGTCAAACGTTCCGTTCAAGCAACGTACAACACCAACGTGAACTACATGAGCGGTAAACCTGAAACCTAGTTAGTTTGTGTATTTCCGCGATTTAAGCTCAAATGCTGGCGACCCTCGGCGGAAAAACGGAGATGGCCGGTGAGTTGAGTGCGGCCGACTCGATGGCGCAGCTGGAGGCTAGGGCAGCGCAGATTGCACATGAAGAAGCGGTATTGGCAGCGAAAAAAGTCCTCCCTGCAGCGGATGGCCGAATCTCGTTTATCCGCGGAGAAAGCAAAACGACAGAGGAAGCAACCGCCGAAAATCCGGAAGAGATCGACATTGGGGATTTGGGTGAGGACGAGGGGGAAGAAGGGACGGACCAGCACCGGACAGGGGAGGAAGAAGCAGCAGTGGTTGACCAGGAACAAACTGGGACGTCGTCATGACAGACGGCACTACAATTTCCACTTCATTCTAAATATTTTTGTTAAACTGTGTATTTTGATAAACTTTAAAAAGTTTGGAATAAATATCCGGTCGAGATTCAAAGCATAAATGTATTCTGGTTTTCCCCCTGCCTTAGAATATTACAAAAGAATACAATGTTGAACATTAACGCTGAAACCATCCAAAAGAATTTTGAGCAGTTGCCATTTCTTTTGTTTTTAGGTAAAAGATGGCAAATACTAATATAATGGTGTCGTTCCTTTACATCTGTGCGTTGTCTATGGAGCGATTGATGAGGGACGATGTTGAGGAATAGGAGGACAGGTAGTAGCTGAATGGACGGGCAGTTCAAATTAAAAGAGCACAGGATTTGGCAGAACCCACGTCCAGTAGCAGGCATTGAATATGCCAAAAGCCATCGGGAACGCGATGCTGGCGAAACGGTCGATGGCGCTGCCCAACTCGGACGACTTCTTTCTCACTTTGGGCTGTTTCGGTGGCGATGCGGACAGTGCCTGTCCATTGTTGGCGGGCGAGATGAAAGGCACTTCAACCTCTGGCACCGGCGCAAGACTTTCGCGCGCTGCCGCGCCAGGGACGGGCGATTTGCGGGGCATTTCGCGGGGACTGCACTCCAAGGAGATGTCACCACTGAAAGCCAGACAAATTGGAAACCCTTCCCATCTACTGCGAACCGAGTGGAGCATCGGCGTTTCATCAATTCCGCGAAGGCGGCACCTCCAGCTGTCGTGGCAATGCTGGCACGTGCTAGCAAATTGCCTACGGCAGACATCTTTCGCCGTCGTTGCCGTTGATCCTCCAACCTTAAAACGCCCAAGTTTGATGTCCAAGGTGTGTTCACTATTGATTATCACTTGTCATTGTAGGCTACCACGGCGAGTTCCACTAGTGCTGCCTATTGAACAATGATATAATCGCTAATCGGCACAGTTTCGCCAAACTCACAAAAATGAATCCGACACAGCTGAACATCCACAGGTCGATGGCCTTGACGTAGCTGGCCTTACGTGAGAGAGAAGTGAGGAAAAGTATTAAATTACCGCCTAATAAGTGGTTGTCTCTCAAAAAGGCCAGACATTTCAATTTTACTTAGGCTCTCCGTTTTATGAGACAACCAGAAACTATTTCTCTTGCCTTTGGCAACGTTCGCACAATGGTGCCGAACTGGAACGTGAGAGCCATCAGTGAGCTGAACCATTTGATCCGCAAATTGGCGCCAAATAAATGCTCCATTGTTAACCTAACGGAGAGTGTGATGCGGGCAGGCAACGCTCTTGTGTCCATCCAGAATGCAATCCAGCTGGACGTGAAGTGTAAAATCAAATTGAACAAACAATATCTGCTTGCCTGATGAACACAGAAATGTATGTGGGCAAATACCTGAATCATCATCAACGTTCAGAACACTTAATAAATGTGTACAAATACATTTGCAATACGTAGAAGCCAAACAGACGATCAAAATAGATGCTAACGTAGAGTCGATGCCATAGTCCAGCCGTGTAACTCTTCGAACAATGGAAAATTTAAACAATGGGCCGACCACATACCTCTAGGGTCTTGCCGTAGGTGATGTTGGTAAGTTTGAAATCGGGCAGATTTAGGTCGTCCTTGACTATGGACACTGGAGACCTTCCAGTTGAAAAATGTACTCATCATTTGTTGCTAAAAGTTATCAAAGCAACCAGGCAAGCCAGTCCAGTGTCACTTCTGCGATGTTGTAGGAATATGATTCAAAAATGAGGTCGCAACGTATGCTATCCAGTGGGAATTTGCGCAACCTGAAATGATCCAACAACTGCTTGCAAGCAGAGTCATCATCGTTTTGTTACTCCATGATGCAAGGCGCCTCCGAACGGATGCGATAGTTGAGCCATGTTGTCCCGTTCGGAAAAATCTGTTTTAACATGGCAATTATGAAACACATACCTATGCATAGTATTTTGGGTAAATATTGGTTTGACGGTCCATACTTAAAACCGCTTAAAACCACGTCGAATCGATTTCAAATATGATACTGGAAAATGAAAAATTGATCGATTTTGCCGTGCTTGTGGGGCATGGGTTCAATTCCGGCTTGAAAAATGCAATTTTTTAATTTAAAAAATGGGTTTTTTTGGTCGAGCGCATTCAAATATTTTTGGGTCTAAATAAATCGATTCGATGTGGTTTTAAGCGGTTTTGAGTCGTTAAACCAATATTAAAATGGATCCGACCATGAGCAGGATGTTCGGCTTGGGCGAGTCGTGCACTTTAGTTGACTTGGAGTTCACGATGCACACATTCGGGGACCTTACGCATTGAATCTATTATGCTAATACTCATTTACCACAATCTGGGCTCCATATCGTGGTCAAGGGACAGATTCCGTCTACACGGATCCAAGTGCTCGAAGCGTAGTCGGGTGTCTTGCCAAATTGCACTGATCCAGAAGTCTATGACGAAAGTGCCACTCATCGCAGAAATGTCGGATATGTCCTGAATGGTGATCTCCACATTCACATGCACAGGCGATGGCTCCGGTAATGCGTTCCTACAAAGGAAATCACTTTTCTTGTTTTCCTGCACAATTCATTTCCTACCCACACAGAAAATTGGATCTGGAGAAAGGAAAGCCTCCCCCCCCCCCAAATTGAATTGTCTCCTTTTTGCGGGCAAAGGTTTACAACGAAATCAAAGGCAGCCGCCAACTACTTTTCTTCTAATGTGCCAAAAATAAACACCTTTAAGGGGCATGTACCGTAATATTTTAAAATGTAAGCAGAAGATAGGAAATGAATTAAAATAATAATGAATGTTTTTCTGCACCTCGAGTAATTACGCATCAAAAGTAGGGCTAAGTCCTGCGCCTTCTCCGAGCTGTCGATGTGGTCGCATTCATTAAGTTCCCGCTGCAATTGAAGTTGCTGCTGGTTGTTGAAGTGCTGCTGGCGACGCAAATGACTGGATAAAGCGGGCGGAGTGAACCCCTCAAGGGGACTGACCAGCGCTAGCAGCAGTTCCAGGAGCACAGACTGGAAAATGATTAAATTAAATTGAGTGAATGAACGGAGGACGACAGACCTGGACGGAGTAGAGCATGACGAGCATCAAAGTACGAAAGTGAAAGCGGGAAAAGTGCTACTATGTGTGGGTTTGGGCAGTTGGGCGGCTGACAGACGGTTGGTTTGATTTCGGCAAAAGCATTGGACGAGCCGATTACTACGCAGGAAGAAATCCTACAAGTGCCTTAATAATTTGGCTAACCAGAAAAGGAGAATTGCTATTCAGCCGTCTATATCTAAATCCTCGTCTCGTCAGGAATGAACTCCCATTTTCCGCTCTGCGTTTCGCACTCATTTTGCCTGGCTTCCTCCCTATGCACAATTCTCGATTGTCGCCACGAGCCTCGTCAGCAAAAAGGCGCAGCAAAAGTTATTGTCCCTCCCCCCATTGACTCTCCAAAAGGCAAACACTCCGCTTAAATTGCCCCCTCCAAACATTACCTAAGCAATGCAATGTCAATGTGGAAAGAAATTCCAGAAATGAGTTTGAATTGTGAAAAAAAGGTCAGAAAAAATAAATTGGATCTAATAAATAATACGTAATTTGCATTTAAAATTTTATTTGCGTTAATAGTCTAGGTATGCAATTGTCCAAAGGTAATGAATAATGAATGACCTTCCAATTCTCCTCCAGACCCAATCGTCGACACCCTTATCAGATAAAGTACCCAAAAAATCAGCAAAAACTTAATTCCTTCATAAACAGATCTCTTAACTGTTGGAACTTGGAACAGTCTCCCTTCGTCAATTGTACAAGCAGACTACTAACCAATTCAGAAGACTTTCCTCAAATCATCTTCTCACTCATTCTACATTCCCATAATTTCCTATTAAACCCCCCACCAAATAAATAAAAAAATGTGTCATTCACTTACCTATGCAAAATTATCAGATCGGCCTTTTTGTTACATGTTATCATTCGGTTGCTGGTCAAGACGCTTCTAAGTTCGAATGAGCTACTGTTGCTGTTGGACTTGCCCGGGTTCGAACATTCTAATTTTTCATTGGGGAGCTAGTTGTCCTTTTGGGAACGAGAATACCCGAATTAAAGAATAGTGACCGGCAAAATCGAAAAATGCGGGAGCGGGATTTTTATGTTTGCCTTTGTTGGATCCCGCAAAAATCCAGCATGCGGGATTTTCGGATCGGGCCGGTTTGGCGCCGGCCGTTTTGGCGCCAGGCATAAAGGGGAAAGGGGGTCGTTTTGGCGCCAGAAATTTTCAAACTATTTTTAAGCTAAAATGTAGTTTATGGGGATGTCTCCAAATAGCCCAATTTATATACCATTCGATTCCTCTCGTCGAGCTGAGCACGAATATGCAAAAATTTTTCTGCGGAAAGCAGTTTGAGCCGAGTTATGACATGTCAAAATTTGGCAAAAACCCCGGCGCCAAAGCCAAACTGGCCGGCGCCAAAACGGCCGCGCCAAACCGACCCCTACCGCGGGATTTTCCCGCATAAAAAAGTGCGGGATCCCGTGGGATTGCGGGATTTTTTTGAATTAAAAATTCAATATAATGTATTTATAAAATTATATAAATGTTTTAAACAAGTAGTAATCCAAATTCAATCTTTCAATCATTCTTTATCGCAATATGTTTGCAAAATAAATAAATTCATCCGATTTTTCGAGATTAATATTTGAATCGTATTGCCGGGATAGCTTTGTTGAGAAAGACGAGCATTTCGGCTGTGTCGGGATTTAATTTTGAGCGTCGATAATCATAAACGTCTCTCGTGATCTCGTGACATTGAACAATCGTTCGCTCTCAAAACGGTACCAAAATCTTGGCAATCCGACCAATCTGAACAAAGTTTTAGGGCCCGCGAGCAATTGGCGGCGAGCAATTGACCCCAACTCTGATTCGATTAATGATTATTGATTATTTAGTGATTTTCTGAGAGTTATTCCAATTTAAAGTTTGAGCTAGAAAAACATACCGAATGTCGGCTGGGACAAATGAAGAAAGAGTGTCGATCCAGGATGCTTTTTGCAATGTTCAGGTTCACAAATTTCTACCTGGAATGGCTAATTTGTGTTTTAGGCATTAGAAGATTTGCCACTCGGTGATGATCAGCCGTGCATAGAAGCGAATTCTCTTCCTCTGGAATGTCGCGCTTCATTCGACACAAATTTTGAAGACAGACGGGCATTCATCACCGGCTGTTCAAAGTACATCGAAGAGGCAACAAAGCATGCCCAGTTCAACGAGATCTTGCGCGAAGGATTTTCCCACGCTGCACATCTGTACACCTGGCGCTGTTGTTCTCGTGCAGTGCCAATGCCTCGAGCAAATGACCAACCCGTATGGCGCAAAATTTATATTTTTAGGCGAACAAAAAATTTATCCTTTAGAACCGAATGGAGATCAATGAGAAAATTGTACAAGTGTTGGAGCCGGAGGTGCGTAAGCTTGACGCCTTTATGCAGTTTACGTTGGCAGCGATTGACCGTTTCTGCGAGGAGTTTCGACTGCTTTGTCATTCCGAGAAGCGAAAAGACTTTGTATCAGAGTCCATGTTGTTAGTGCTGGCCGAATTGTTAAACATGTTTGTGGTGCTGGATGCACTCAAAGATATGAAGGCCTCAATCAAAAACGACCTCTCCACGTTCCACAGAGCTTCCCAGTTCCCATCACATAACTTGATCCTCTTTCTGGCAACTCAGAACAAGATCAAACAGACTCTTCGCGAGCAATTGCAAGACGTTAGAAAATATTTGGTTTCAAACATTTGACACCAATTTTTCAGATCGACGGAAACGAAGAGTTGTTGGCCGATTTAATCAACATTAGTGCGCATTTCTTTGAACAAAAGTTGTATGTGAGTCCGGAACAACGCCACACGCACGTGAAAGTGATGGCATTTTGCCTCTACTTGATGGACTTCGAAGCATACACGCGGCTGGATCAGAAGAAGCGCATCTCGATTTCAAAGCTGGACAAGATTTTCAAGTCGATCGAAGTTGTCCCACTGTTCGGCGACATGAACATACTGCCGTTTTCATTTGTCAAACAGTGCAAAAACCCGAGCCAATGTGGGCCAGTTGCACAATGCAAGTGCTACGACCCCAACAAGTGGCCACTGTCCAACAGCGAAGGTCCACTAAATCCAATAGACTATCGCTAATTTTTTTATATTTAGCGGATAAGTGTCACGTGGATATTGTGCAGAGACTGCCGACAATTCGGGCTCATCATGACGAATACGTCACACACTTGTCGCGCATCCGCAATGAAGTTTTGACCTCAACAGACGTAATTTTATTTCAAAATTCTAACATCAGATTTCTGTCTACAATCGAAATGGACCTCCGAACGATGCGGAGAACCGAGAGATGGCAAATTTGGCATTGAGTGGATTACAGCTGCTCTGTGGTTGGACTGGCGATGTGATCGAGACAGTGGCGTGGAAGTTGCTCAATCCGACCAACCAGCGCAAGAATCCTGCGTGTCCGGAAAATGCAGAGACGTACGAACTTGCGACCAAGTACAACTACACACCGGAGGAGAAAGCGGCATTAATAGAAGTGTGAAGATTAGTTTTGTGTTGATAATTTCTATCGCTTTTCTCTAGGTAATTTCGATGGCCAAAGGAGTACAGTCTCTGGTAGCAAAAATGGAGGGCGAGTTTGCCGTCGCAATCCGTCAGCACATTTACGCCGAATTGCAAGATTTCGTTGGCGGACCTTTGCGCGACATTTTGGGAAAGGCGGTGAAACACAAGAAGGACATGCTTTCTGGGTACTGCGTTTGGCATGATTCAATCAATGGAACGCAATTCCAGTATAATAAGCTCCATAATGGAGACTTGCGCAGACCAGTCCACAGTGGGCGGCGGGATGGGAGATCCGCTGAACAAGTTCAACTCTCGATCGTCAGATTTATCCTCGATGAAATCGAACAATTCCGGCAAGAAGTTGAAGAAAGGCACAGAAACCGGGTCGATGCCCGATCTGAGGACGCGTCGACGGAGTGTGGTTCCCAGCAGCACCCAGTTGTATTTGGCACGCACAATGCTGGAGTCGTTGGTGCACGAAAAGTCTTCCGGCGGAAAGCGGGTCTACCGCAAGGATGTCGACGAAAAATACCGTGACAAGATGGTAATTCCGGCAAAGTTTATCTTCTATGCGTATTTGAGGTGCACTTTCTGCGTCAATCATTCTTCTGGCCCGCCTTACTCAATCTTCAACAATCGCTGGAAGAGTGCGCAGATTTCTCGCAACTTTGGTTTCGAGAGTTTTATTTGGAGATGGCCATGGGAACTCGGATCCAGGCACGGCTCTCCCTTCTTTTCCACCACAAATCCCGATTCCCAATAGTTCCCCATTGACATGTCCCTGCCCTGGATCCTCATCGACCACGTTCTCACCTCGCTTGACCCCGCACTGATTGAGTGTCTGCTCTACCAGTTGGACCTCTACAACGACGCCGCCTCCTTTTCGCTTCGCCGTTTCCGCAAACAGTTTCTCTATGATGAGGTGGAAGCAGAGGTCAATCTCTGCTTTGACCAGTTTGTTTACAAACTTTCTGAGGCTGTTTTGACCCACTACAAGCAATTGGCATCAACGTGAGTGATCTACCCAGAGTATGAAATGCAAAGTACGAGTTTCAGAATGCTCTTAGACACGGGATTCAAATTTGATTGTGCGAGACATGGAATCACCATTCGAACGCCACCAGCAGCACGTTTCGAGACACTGCTTCGGCAACGCCATGTGCAGTTGCTTGGTCGTCAAATCGACCTGAACCGACTGATATCTCAGCGGATCAACGCGGCGATTTCACGCTCGCTCGATGTGGCCATTTCAAAATTCGAAGCGGAAGGACTTTACTACATAATGGTTCGTTTGCGAGTTTCTTTGCCTAGCCTGTTTGTTCAGGTGCTCGACAATTTGATCGGAGTGAATCGACTGTGCCACTGCCTACTCTCCGAACACCTGGGTTCGATGGCCGATTTTCAGGATTTGTTCGCAGAGGCGAATCGCCAAGTATCGGCACCCAATGGGCGCATTACTTTGCACTTTTTTGGCGAGCTGACAGAAGATTTGTTGTCTAATTTTTGCTACAACACCACAACGCGACGATTTGTGAGAGGAAAGGTATGTTTTGTTGGCCCAAATGGCTCCGTCTGGCAAAGTGGTTGGCGTGTCTAATCATCTGACGGAATGAATCGGGTTCAGTTCCCCAAACCTGTCTCTAGTTTTGTGTCGAAAATGATGATGACTTTCACAGACCTGTACTGAGTGGCAGTGACAGAAATAAAACCCTCTAAGAAGTACTGATTCGACACAAAGTTTTCCATTATATTTTTATCCATTTCCCCATTTTTTCTCCGCAGATGAACTATCGTCCACCTCCAGACCGAGGAAGACCCCCCGTCGTCGCGGTCCAGTACGAATTCGGTTCCAAGTCCCTGAATGCTGCCTTCTCCAACTTGTCAATGATGTACAGCGGATTCATTGGGATCCCCCATTTTCGAGTGTTGGCAAAACTAGTTGGCTATCAGGTGGTTCTTTGCGGATCGACAACGGATGGGTCTTCCTTTTCAGGGCATTTCTGCAATCCTGGGCGACTTGTTAGGACTGGCGCGTCGTTTGATCAACGATTCCGTCAAGACGCATTTGCGAGCACTTCTGGGGTTAGCGCCAAAAACCTGCAAATTGCAACGTTTTGACTACGGAATTGATGGCAATCTCCAGTATTTCATACACCAGTTGCGCGATTTTTCCGCCTATACACCTCTACAACGCGAATTTTGCCAATGTCTGCGCGAGTTGGGCAACATTTTGGCATTGGCACTTTTGCTCGAACAAGGACTCGCCCAGGAGGAAATGTTCGACCTTTTGGCTGCCGCGGCCTTCACAAACCAAATTCCGAAGCCACACGCCAAAAATTTGGAGGAGCAGGAGATGAAAATGCGGAAGCTGGAGGCCAAGTACTCGCGGTTGCAGATTGCGCAGATTGTTCGGCAACTCGGCACCGAAACGGTCGGAAATCGAATTCACTATTCATTTACCTATGCGTATTTTTCAGCAAGCGAAAATAGCTGGCGAGAGCGAGTTGTTGACGCGCGAGCGTCTTTGTTGCGGGCTAAACATTTTCGAGATGGTGCTGGGCCGATTGCGGGACACGCTGGTGGCCGACCCCGTGTGGCGAGGGCCAGTGCCCGCCAACGGAGTGATGTGGGTGGACGAGTGCCACGAATTCCATCGAATCTGGTCAATACCTAACCCTTCTTCTTCATTTATTCAATTCACCGTGTCAGGTCCGGCTTCCAACTCGTTCTCTCGCTGGCCCAAATGCAGCCTCGGAACTTTGCTCCACAGCAGCACAGTGGATCGAGTGAAAATGTACTCTACGGCACGTTGAAAAACACTAGCGGCACAGGGATGTCGGAGAACGGCATTGTTGTGGCGCCTTTGGGGGGCCAAACCCAGCAGCTGAGCGTGGAGTGGGGAGATCTACTATCTATCAATAAGTCATCGCAGCGTTCCATTTATAGGGAGCTGTTTGGCGATGGAATTTACTGGGCCGGATGCACGATAATTCGTCTTCTCGCGCAGCACAGGCGCTTCGAAGTGTTGGACTTCTCGTACCACTTGTTGCGCGTCAACCGTGTTGTCGGAGGAACGGTGGCGCGGCAATCGAAGGATGGGGGGAAAGAGCCACAACAGCAGTCGCGGATTGTAATTTCCTAGTTCACAATGTCCTTCACCGCTGAATTCAATTTTAAGCCGACCGCCCGCCTCATCGATCGCATCCGCCGAGTGCAGGCGCATCAGAACCAGATTTTCGCTCTGCTCAACAACTACACCGGACAACTCGAGACACAGGAAGAACACTCCGTCAGGCACTTCGCCCCTCCCGTTTACCAGCCCCAGCAGCACAGTTACGGGAACGGGACTGGACTGGAGGGCGCGGGGGCAAGCGCCCTGTGAATACAGGCGGCTAATTTTCCATTTATCCGACTTGCCAATTCTTTCTTTATTCCACCTTGCACACAGTGCCGCTTAAGATGATTGCATTAAATTATTATCAGATTAATCAGCTCTCCAGATTATTCATTCACACGACGAGTTATCAAGTCTTCTTGTTGTTGCCTTCCTCCCTGCTACCACCCATTTTCCTCCCGTTTACCACTTCATCGTCATCAACTCCTTTTGTGCATCTACCGCAAGTGAGCGGACAATAGGAGCGCATTATGAAGTAGAAGGAAATGCGTTTGCAATAGTCCCTTCATATAAATGTAATTAATCACATGAATTTATTATACCTGAATTGGGGACAATCCAGGAAGTGGTCCCGACATCGACGCCTCCGCTCAGGCCGAAACGCTGAACAAAAAATAAGTTTGACCCCTTTCGGTCGTTGTTTTCCCACTTTGTTCTACACTGATTGCTTCCGCGTCTTCATCGTTCTCCTCCCCGTTGCTATTCCCTCTCGACCTTTTGGTGATTGTGGTCGGACTGAGGGGCACTGGTGGGAGGAATGCGCCACTCCTCCGTCCGTTTTCTCCCCTCGGAGATGCTGTTATGCCCTGCTGCTCTTCTTCCCCACCCAACGGGAAAGAGGGCGGAAATGTAGCACTAGTGCTATGATGATCTCCACCCGCAGCATTCTCCACGTGCGAAGAAGAGGTTGCTGCAGTCGGTTGATGGTTGACACGGTTTTTCCTTTGAAATTGATGTGCAAAGATAATGCAAGAGTTAGTGAGGACCTCCTTCTCCAAAGTCCGTGATTTCCGGTTACGCCTCTTGCACTTGGGTCACGCCTTCTGCAGCGGTAGAGCTTCATAATTTTAATCACGTCCAGCTCACTTAGACTCATTGCAGTTCCGATCACATTAGTGTACTGAATTGAAGGTAAACGATTAGGTTATTTTGGTGGATTTTTTAAATTTTGAAAATGCCTCATCCACCACTGCCTCCAATGTGTTACGTCCGTTGCGACTGAATGCAGACGAGCCATAATGCATGATTGAGCGATAGTCGTAAGGCTCGCCAAGAGTGTCTTGGATCGCAGACGAGACGATGTCGAATTGAGAGTCCATTCCCGGCAAAATATTCTCCCAGCGGATGACAATGTGCTCATCGCGATCTGAACAAAAGTGTTGTGTATTAGGTTTGGGTCTACACCCTTTTTAATAGACCTGCTCGACTGTGTTCGTGCCAAAACCCCAACGAGTGCATCAGCTTAAACGGCAGTGATTAAAATATCTATCTGAGTGCAATCCACTTCATGGATAATGGTCTCGTTGAACAGACATCCGCGTCCCAGCGACAGTTCCTGCTTCCCACCGGTCTTCCCCACCTGCGAGTAGCACCCGTTTCCCTTCACCACGTTCAGGTAGTCCAGCTCTCCCCCCTTCCTGTGTCTGAATCGAATGCAACCAAATGTACGGCGTCGGTAGGTGCGAAATGCGCGCTGCAGCAAACGTACTTCGCCCAGCGCTTTGACGAAGAAAAGCAGCGGATTGTCTTCAGGGCAAGGGAGGGGACTTACGTACAGAAAGCCATGTCCAACTCGTAAGGCACAACACCGCCCGACCATATCAGTTGCCGGTTGCGCAATGCGTTGAATTGTATGCTCGGATCTCGCAACTGGATTTGAATCTTTATTGTTTTTCCTCTTCACGCCTTTACCTGTCGAATCAGTACTTCATCTACACCATCAATGTCGCCTTGGAATTTGCCTTGAGTTGGTACAACGTTACGCATCATTTGCTTTCACGGCATCTGACCTGAGTGGATCCATGGCGGTTCTCTGCCAGCTACTTCCATTTCCATTGTACCCCATTTCATTTGCTTCTGTGCCTCATGATCATCCTCTATTTTAGCATCATTGTCTGACTGGTATTCATCGTACAGCTCGCCATCGTCGTTTGGCAATGGCATTTGAGCGAAATAGAGTCGCGCGAGGAATGCAGCCATGTAGTGTGAGAGCAGAAACAAGGAAAGAGGAGTTGGATTGCGCATTGAGGTAGGTAATCGAGCAATTATTTTTGTTATAAGGTGTTAGTCCATCTCTGACTATTCGTGTTCATGCACTTCCTGACAAAAATGTTGGCTCGTGCCGCTGTGCGCAGTTTCTCGAAAGTGCGGAAGGAACAAAGAAAAATTAGCTGTCTACTTGCTCTTTAACGCGCCAACAATGTGACCCCAACTCTGCTGTGTTCCAGATCGGACTTTCTTTCGGATCCGCGCGACCTATTCACTCCTCGGACAATAATAGAATTGACCGGTCTCTAGGCCTGCTTAGAGCAGCTAGAGACTTGCTGCTTGACCAGAACGACTGGATGGAGAGGACAAAAGGGTGGAGTAACTAACCCGCGCAATTTGTTTGCCTACTTTTGAGGGATCAGTCTCGCTCGATTGCTCTAATCAATCTTTTAAAAATGGGAACCAAAATGCCTCAAAAGGTTATTTAGTTTATTTCCATGAAGATCAAATCCAATGTCAATATTAACAAAATATGGCGTACCAGTTTTGACATTTTCGGGAATATCATTACGTATACGATCAAACAAAATGCAGGCAAAAAACAAACATTAATCCCGTTCCACAAGATTTTCAATGTCATAACAACCAGTTAAAAAGAATAATTAATTCGCGTCTAGAATGAGGTGATGAACTCGGAAGTTATAAATTGATTAAAGGCAGTTTTAAAGATTAACGTGTGGCTCGTCTGTCGTTATCACAGCATTTTCTTGTTGTTCTCCCCCATCGAGTGGTACCATTTCATCGCCATTTGATACCGTCGCACTACTGCTTTCGCCGCTTTTTCCAGCATAAAAGTCAATTGTCCGCTGTGCATGCCTTTTTTGTTCGTTCTTCCCCCTTCTCTGTGTACTCCTTCCCCTTCCATCTAATGTCAAGCTGTTCGGTCTCTCCACGGCCAATGTGTTCGCCGATCTGCTCATTCTTCTCACCGCTGCTTCATCGGTGGGAAGTGTTGTTGCTGCTGGCGCATTCCCATTCAGTGTCTCGCTTCGGTGTTGCAGTCTAGCAACTCTTTTGCGCAATGGCACCACTACAACATTTTCTCGCGCTGCCACATTCCGTTCCACCAGTTTCTTGTGCTTCCGTTGGTCCTGAATTGATCACGGCATTTTGAGTGGTGGCAGACTGCGGGGGGGGGGGGTCAGTCATGCAAGAAAGGCTCAAATCATTGGAACAGCGTCTTCTGTCTGTAATCCCATATCATGGCTTCTTGCCTTGTATCATCATCACCTCTTCAATGCTCATCATCGCCTTTCCAGAGTGAAGACTAGACAGGTAAATTTGTTCAAACGCACCTTGTAGACAATGAATGCGCCACAAGGGAACCAAATGAACAAAGTTATGAGGACCACAATGAACACGATGTAGTCGGAGAAGAACTTCTCTGTGAAGGAAAACGAGTGGTTTGCGGTGTTCCTCAAATTGCCCTAAACTCACTTTGTCCGGCTGGCCCTTTGAAATTGTTGAAAAAGCGGCGGAGGTATGAAATGTCAGTGGTCTTTTTCTCGCATACATTCTGTAACGGGAAGAGATGCTCAGACACGAATTAGCCGGTCCCGGATCTACCGCATGACACTGGCCGTGGATGCACATCGAGCCCTCTGGTAGCCATCGAGACGAGTGAACGGGAGCGCATACACCCGACTCTTTGGAACGACAACACCTTCTGCACGCATTGGGCACTGAAAGCGATGCTCGGAAAGTGGGGTGGGTGGGTGGCATTCTACGGACGGGCAACTGAAACTGACCATCTTCACACAGACATGGAAGCAGGTCGGGAGAAAGGGCGCTGCAGAAGGAAATGCACCAGCCACCCCGGCAGCTCCCCTCGTCGGTACAGCTCGTCCCGTCCTGGAGAGGACTGGGATCTGGGCACTTGTCGCTCAAACCGCTAGAATTGGAGAATAGAGTTGAACAGATGATGGAATTTTACGTGCAAACTGATAGTTCTTTGCATGTTTCGACACTGCGCTTCTGACATCTCTTGCCGGCTCTCAAATATGTGCAGTTGTTGGAGCAGCATTCGGAGTGTCTTGGCGAGAAAGATTATTTTTGGAAACTTTGAAAGAATGTACCTGGGAGAGCAAAGTGCGCGAGAGCGGAGTCGGCACTTGGACGTGCAGCACGGGTCCTCCTCCCCACCGATCGCCTTCAGGTGTGCTCCACTGTCGCACTCTTCGCCCTCCTCCAAAATCCCATTGCCGCACATGGCGCTCTTCTCCTCTACAAAACAACGATGGGCCAGCGAGTAGAGCATGCGGTGAATGGAGCGGACGGAGCAGGGCGAGAAGTTGTAATTGTTCTTGTCGTAGCCGGTGTTTGCGCTTTCCCACATCACGAAGCGGCCATCGCGCGAATTCTGCGGCACACACTCGGGATCGTGGATGTCGTCGTGGGTGCCGCCCCAGGCGTGGCCTAATTCTGAAAATGATGTGGGTTTGGACCCGTTTTTGTCCGTCCAAACCGTGCGCGGTAACCAGGTCGACTACGCGCGTGATCATCAATTCTTGGCGCCGCCTAACTGAGACAATCGCCGTGTTCTTGTACATTGTACCGTTTTCTGGCTCGCGCGCACAAATCCCCCGATCAATGGTCCCTCTTGATGGGTCTCCAAAGCTGCCAATCTTCAAAAACGAATTTGAATATTCATTATTACCAAATTGGCCTTTAAAGGAATGGGCACTCACATTCGCCACTCCCAGCACAGTGCGATCCCCGTCCAGTGCCTTGGCAGTGATGAGCAGAGTTAGGCACGTGCTGTTGGTGCCCTCTTCGGAGGAAAATGACTCAAATGGGGAAATTCTGGCATTCAATCATTTTCAAATAAAATCACATCGAGCATCTCCATCGAGTCCACTCCCCCAATTTGCGACTCGTAGTTGAAGTGAGTGCGCAAACGCGGCTCAGGCCTTTCCAGAATCTTGATCTCCTTGATGGTGAAGCCCAAATTGACCAGGCGATAGCCGTTGATGTCCAGACCCCAGTCCACCGATGTGAAAATTCCGTTGACGCGTTCGATCATATTTATCTGAAAAAGAATGACTGCATGTGGACTGCGTGACGAATTCACGAGGTATCTGGCTGCATTTGCGTAATTGCGCTGTCCGATAACTTTGTAGAACTCATAGTCAGCAACCAACTTTAGTTCGCAACGATTGCGCGGAATTGCTGAGTGAGGAAGCTTGAATTTTAAATTAGCACATTGTTCAACCTTCTAATTTGTTGGAGGCGATGGAAGCGAGTGGCGAAAGTACAATGGGGATTAGAAAAAGAATATACTGGGAATTTTGCATATCAGAATCAGACACACACAGTTTGATCGGTAAACTAAAATAGATTGATCAAATTCGTGAAAACAAAATTGTGAAATTGCCTTTTGCACCAGCGTCACAACTTGCGCAGAGACTGTTTGAGCAAATGTAAAACGTTGGGGTAGCTATCGAAATGCACAAAGCGAATGTACTTGCCCTAAACGAATTACGAAATCATTGGATTCATTTGCAGTTTGTATTAGATATTTCGCAATCGTTGACCTTGACAAAAAAAGTCTCGAGATTGGTCGGCTTTGCCCCTTTTTCCCGGCGCGTGTAAAGAACGGCGTCTGCAAGTTGGATGTTAAGCGAGCACGGATCGGCGCACGCAATTGTGCCCTCGATTGCGGTTTCGTCTTTAAGCTCAACTACCACTCTTTGACCGCAACAGCCACGCAGAAAAGTGCCCAACGTGATCACTCCCATACAACCAAATTTCACAAATCCCAGAATTCGGTCAATGCTTGGGTTTGTTGTTAATATATGCAAAGAGAATAAGGCTATTTGTTATTTAACTAATTAGTAATGTGTACGGTGAAGGATCTATGATTAGGCTCTGTTAACTCAGAAATGAGGGAACCTACTAAGGTAGACCGCCAGCTCACAAAACTGGTTATTGTATATTTGTGGAATATTTGAACAACTTTTATATGTTAACATTCAACAAGGTTTTCTCAGAACAACAATTGTGATCGTTCGATCAAGCCTTCTCCTCGGCCAGGAAGTCCTTCTTCAGCTTGCCCATGAAGGCCTTCTTCTCGGCACTGGTTTGGAAACGACCGTGTCCGAACTTGGAGCTGGTGTCGATGAACTTCAGGTTGATCTTCTCGAAAGCGAAGCGTTTTGTCTGTGTGATCAGACTCTTGCGCAGAGTAATCGGGCGCTTCTTAGAGCCAATGCAGCACCCACGGATCATCACAAAATCTTGATTCACCAGTCCATAGTGCGGAAATCCACCCTAAAAGAGCAGAGGTTTATTATCTTTTAACGAATGATTCCCGTCCCCTACCATTGGGTTGATGGTTTTTTGGGTGATATCGTACTCAGTCGAACCGTTCTTCTTGCCATCCCCTTGCAGGCACGACTTTCCAATGCGGTAGATCTTCTTGTTGATCTCAGTCCGATGATGGTATCCTTTTTGTCCAGCGCGTGCAACTGTGAACTGGACACGCGACGGATGCCATGCTCCAATACAGGCCACCTATATTTAAATTTAACACACACAAATTGCGAGAGTTCACACCTTTCGGAGACCCTTGTGTGTTTTGCGTGGCAATTTTTTCGTGTGCCAACGGCTGGTCACGCCCTTGAAACCCTTTCCCTTGGTAACTCCGATGCAGTCAATCATCTCATCCTGCTCGAACACTTGTTCCACAGGGATCTGCTTCTCGAAGTGCTCACGAGCCCAGTCGACCTTTTCTGCAATGGTTCCTCCATTTATCTGGATCTCCATGATGTGTGCCTTCTTGTTGCGGTGCTTCATCAACTTCATCTAAAAATACTTGGAATTTGCGAATAAGGAATAATAAATATTACCTGAGTATGGGCGATGACTCGGATATATGAGCAGTACTTCTTGATCTTGCTTAGGTCAGCTTCAATGGACTTTTGGCCTTCTTCATCCTGCCACTTCTTCGCGTACTTTGTGAATGCCTTCTTCTTGCATTTGTACCTATGGAGACGGATTTTATATAGGTTCTCTCATATCACTTCGTCCATTCGGAGAAAGGACAGCGGAGAGATTCCCTTAATCTCTTATAAAAAGTTCAGTGCGGACACTCATGCTTAGTATTTAGAAAAGCAGCGGAGTGTAAATTCGCCACCAACTTTTTAACTGTAATAAAACTATCCCCATCGAATGTTAATCAAAATTGAATCATCTTTCAAAACAAACCAGTTCTTGTAGAAGCGTCGCTTGCAGTCTTCACTCAGGTGTTCAGCGAAGACTGTCTTCAGTGGACGAGGTCCACGCGGAGTCTCAATGTAGCCCACCACACCGACAATGACCATTGGTGGTGTTTCAAGAACCGTCACTGCCTCAACCACTTCCTTCTTATGTACTTTTGATCCGAGCTTGTCTACGTCGCGCACAATATGCGACATTCCCGCCTTGTATCCAATGAATGCAGTCAGGTGGATGGGCTTGCTTGGGTCATCTTTCGGGAACGCCTTGACCTTTCCACGATGACGTTTTGAGCGCTTCTTGGGTGCGAAACCCATAGACCCATGACGAGGTGCCGAAAATTTTCGGTGTGACATCGGATGAAATAAATTCAATAACTTTTCCTAAAAATTTATATAAAATTTAAAAGTACGGTAGATTTTCCAAGCGATCAAAATAATAATTAAGTAATAAATATACCTGTGTTGTATATATTAGGTAAAATTGTTATTAGACCTTACTAAGACATATACAACGGAAATCGGTATTATAATTTTGGATTCAAATATGAATCGGATGAATGAAGGAATGAACAAAATGAATATTATTTAACAACGACACCGATATCGGCAATCGGCATAAAAAGATGTAAGAAGAAGAAAACTTCCATTCGTGTTGAAAATTTAAAATAGAATGCCATAATTACAGTATTATTTAAAAAGCAAATGAGTGAATCATCTCTGACCTCTAGGTATAAGGTATAACTTATAAGTTATAACAACTCTTTTTTCAGATCTGATGAGTAAAATGGTAATGACTAATGAAATGTATTGTAGTAAACAAGTAGTCAATCTTTTAAATGGCCACTAATTTTATTGCCTTATCCGCTGATTATGTGGTGGTTGGCGGAGGAGTTGCAGGAGTTTGCCTTATAGAAGAATTGACCGAATTGCTTGAGAGCGACGAAGTACCTGGCACCTCGACACACAGAATAATTTTCATCACTGGGCGCGAAGGATTTGTAAAACGAATCACAAATACCAAACGAGTTCGTTTTATTTTTCACTATTCTTTGGCTAAATTATATTTTACCTTTCTATTATTAAGATTAGTCAAATTGCAACTACTTTTGATGTAGAAAGCAGTGATCCTGTCGAATATTATAGCAATTCAAAGAGGCTCCGATTGGTCCAAGACGATGTCAGATCTTGGGATTCTGTCAATAAGGTGGATGTTGGACACAAAATGCTTGGATTTCAGATAGGCTAATGTTTGGAATGTTTCAGAAACTTTTTCTTAGAAGCGGTGGGGAAATTACTTATTGCAAACTTGCTGTCGCAACTGGTGCGTCTCCCAAACGACTGCTTCCTCCACATCCGTGCGTGCTCAGACTGCGTGATATTCAAACAATTAAAGATCTAAAAGAAAAACTGCAAAAGTCGAAACGAATACTCATTGTTGGAAATGGAGGAATCGCATCGGAATTGGCGTAAGTCAATGAATTCATAACTTAACGCAAATAAATTTACTATTACCTAGTTTTGAATTGAACAATATTGAAATAATTTGGGCCATACGCCATTCATCTATTTCGGCAACTTATTTTGGTAAGAAATGGATTTGCATGTGTCTACTTATTTTTTGCTAGATATTGCCGCTGCCAAATTTTTTGAAACGAAGTTGCTAGCAGGACGGGAAGAAGACGACCAAAAGGCGGAAGTAAAGACCGACAGATTTACCAGTGTTATTATCCAAAATGAGGAAAGAAACACGTTTGAATTTGACAAAAATCCTGCGGTTTCACATAGTGGTTCAGCCTTGGGACCCCATTGGTTGGCACGTCTAGCGCAAAAATCAGAAAATGAGCAAAACAAAAGGAAATTACACGTTATCAATGAAGTAGAACTGACGTGCTTCAATGAAAACAGACCAACAACCAATAAGCTGATTGAGTTACCCGAGGCGTTTCTACCCGCTTCGGTCGACTGGCCAATATGGGCTTGTTTGAGTAATGGAAAACTGCTGGGATGCGACCTAATCATTGAGGCAACTGGAGTAGAACCCAACACTCATCTTTGGAAGCAGAGTTGTCCAAATGTACTGATTTGTCAGAGTTCAAATCTTTCATACAAATATTCTACAGCTCGAACTTGCGGATGACGGCGGGGTTTTCGTCGACGAGCACATGAAGTGACTTCCCTGAAAATCTTGATTTGAATTAAAACTACACTCAGGACGAACTTAGAGAATGTTTACGCAGCAGGAGACGTCTGCACTCCACGTTGGGGAAAGGATTCGCAGCACTGGAAACAGGTAACCAAATCCTGGAATCCACCCCAAATCCTTTACATAGATTCGTTTATGGACTCAAGCTAGGCAAATGGGCATTTATTGTGCACGCGCAATGCTAATTGATGAGCTCCTGTTGGACATCTCGTTCGACCTTTTCACGCATTGCACCTCATTCTTCGGTTACAAAGTCGTATTGCTTGGCGACTTCACCGGGGAGAAACTGGAGAAACCGTTTGAAAAGAACTACAGGATAACGGAAGGAGTGGAGTACGTGCAGGTGCTCACCAAGGACCACAGAGTGCACGGGGCTGTGCTGATAGGTGACACCGACCTGGAAGAGGCAATAGAAAACCTGATCCTGGACCAGACTGACATCTCTCAAATTGAGGGGAATTTGCTAGACCCGAATATTGATCTTGAAGATTTCTTTGATTGATTTTAATTGTCTTACTGAAAACGGAGTCTTCAAAAACAACAATAAATGTGAATTAAAAAATTCCCTATACTCCTTTTGCGATTTCTTCTCTTCCCAATTCAATACGCAGAAAATCAGCAATGGATGCCCCGTGAAAGTCCAAGTATTCATGGATGGTCTGCTGCGGGTTAAGCATGAACGCCTGTCGCAGCAACTGACTTTCGTTGGGGTCTATGCGAGTCAGCTGAATTGGGAAATGTTGTCAAACAGGTGCAGCCGGTCGGTGCTAGACCTCTGTTTCCGAAACGGTGGATGCATTTAGATCATCTTCCGATTCATCGGTAGTTGCGGCCTTCGTTGTTTCCTTTTCATTCTGCTCCGGGTGTTCGGTTGGCGCTTCTCCCAAACGGTCCGGTACCATTCCGATGATGTGTTGGCACAGCTGTTGACCCAGCTGCGCTGTCGGGAACCCAGTGTTTTGCGTCTTACGTTCTATGGCAATAAACGATGCAAAACGACCCATTTGGATGCCATTTGATTCCTCTGGAAATGCCAATTGACAGTAGCTGAATTGCGATCTTCCACCTTTAGGATGCGTTTGCGCACAAACGAGCAACGAAGGGTGAGTGCAAATAATGGCGGCCCTGGTCATCTTTATATTTTCGCCAAGTTTTCCGACCGCAGCGACAATCGCTTCCTCAGCCGTACTTCCGTTCGGCAGTCGAAATTCGTTAGAGGCTTAAATGCGAGAAAGAACATTTCTAGCGCACGTACATTTGGATTATCACCAATGTTGATTGTATCCAATTTGTTATGCTCTCCTGCGATTTTTAACGTTCGTGCATGATCCGCAAGTGATGTAGTAAGTTCTTGCACCAAACTTTTGAAATCCATGCTCCGAGCGACGAAGTCTGTCTCGCAGTTGAGCTCTACTATTACTGCGCCGTTCAGGGCGGAAGTCAACCCGCAAAGGCCTTGTGTAGCGACCCTATCGCTCAGTCTGAATGGGAAAACATATCCAAGCTATTCCTCCCCCTTCCCTCATTTTGAATCAATTTTTAAAGGAACGATTCGGGAGTGAGTGCTTCTCGCTCACTGGCGGGAGAGAGAGTACCAACAATTCATGGTAATTGGTTAAAAACCCACTTGGCGGCTTTGTCCCATCCCTCCTTGATAGCCGTCTCTTTGATCCAGTTCACAGCTTCATCGTAGTTATTTTCTCCGAATTTTAGGAGCGCCTTCCTGCATTTCACATAACTGTAACCGGTTTCTTTGCGCATTTTCATCAGTATCTCTTTGCTTATCACAAATCCATCCCCAACAGTCTGTTGTTGTGTTGCAGTCGGTCCGTCGTTTGTAGAGAAAGGAACACCGCGGAGGAAAATGCGCGACGAAGAAGTGCGAAGCCGTGCGAAAATAAGCGGTCTGGTTCGCCACATTTGTGAAACTTGCAAAAATGTTGTATGCATAATCGAACGTCTATGTTTTAAGTAAATACGCCATTTTAAAGCTTGATGTACTTGGATAAAATTCATTTCCTTCAGATTCAAACCCCGCATTTAAAACAAGATAAGAGATAAAATATGTAACACGGCAAAAAATTAGACATTCTTTTCGGCCAATTTGGAAATAACTTTCAGCCAACACTGGCGTTGCACCAAAGCATCAATGTCCCGAAAGATGAACTCCGTCTCCGGATCACACTCTTGGTTACGTGCTATCCCCTAGAAGAATGGAATGGAGTCAGTCAGCACACTCTTAACATAATACCCGAATGATGTCTCTCGCGTACTCAATTACGTACACTCCACAGTCTCCGGCCTGAGTCATTGGTGGATTTCGGTCTGAAACTTGTGTCTCCCACTGTTGTTGATCGAATCCAAGGTTACCGCCAACTTTGGATATAAACTGAACGGGCAAAAAGTAGAAAGCAACAAAGTTGCGATACCTCGCAAATCTCGCTTTTCCCGTCCAGATATATTTTGCCATTCGGATCATAAACGTAAAATTGTCTGCGCTGCGGACTGAACAAAATCAGGGTCCAATGGCAGCCACTGTACACCCGATCAGGGTTCTGACTGTCGTTGTAAAGAAATAGAGTCCATTTGCTCGGCGACAAGCCAAAGGCCTCCAAAAAGCCTCTGATATCCTCTTCCTTGGCGTATTTGACCAGTTCGCATTGAGTGGCGTCAACAATCACAACCAGAATTTTAAACGAAATTCCAACCCTTAGGGCCAATCACTAGCTAACCTTATCCCGCTGCTCCTCAAGTAAATTATTGCGGAGATAAGCTACGGCAAAATTTATCACATTATCCGTAAGCCAACCGCAGTTGCGAAGAAGTGAATTAACCAAAATTTTAAATTGTTCGCATAATACATCTCTAATTCTCTAATGCGTACGTACCATCTTCTTGGTATAGGTTGAAGTCCTCATAAGTGAGTATAAGCCGCTGCATTTTACTGGCTTTGCTGAATATTTTAAAGGCAAAGATTAATTCAAATGAAATAAATGCAATATCTTGCACGCATTTCTAATATTGCCAAAAAATGGTATTTTTATTGGCTATTTAATTGTTATTACCCATTTATATTTTCATGTTTTATAGGAATAATAGTGCTCTTCCAGTATCTTTATCCTGACACGTTTGAGTTTCCATTCGATTTTCCGATGAGCTTTATGTAGTTTATTGGAACAATGCCAATCTTGGTGCCGTCAAAAGTGCTAAATTTTTTTATTTTTGGGTTTGTGTACTATATTTATGTACCTGGCGAGCAACCAATCCTTCATGTTTGGCTGCTCACACTTGGGCGCTATTCTCAGCATGTCGAAGGCGCAAAAAGAGAGCTCCGAGTTGTTGGCTGCGCAGAAGTCGTAGAGAGCCTGTGCCGTGTAGTGTTCACCGTCGCCGGTCGCCCAGAGACGTGACGCGGCCGCACGTTGTGCGATTTGGACAACACTCTTGTAAATCAGAATCGGGCCACCGAGTGCGACAAGCCAAAAGAGCAGAGAAGGGCAAACCCTGGGGTCTAAACCGGCTTTGCCAATGATTTATATAAATATTAACGACAAACACCCTTCATGTGAATATTCGACCAAACCAGCTCCTGCGACGAAGAAGCGTAGTTCCGTGGTTTCAGTCGCAAAAGTGCCAAACACCGTCGCCACAGGAAATGAGTCCAGCGCCAAATGCTGAGTAAAAGATGAGAAACCAACTCCAAAAAGGAATGAACTATAATTGCATTGCAAATGCCTTATACAAGACTCACGTATTGTTTTATCGACTTGAATTGCTCAATCACACCAGCGACTGCGCGAAATGAGCTAAATACTGCATTGTGCGTTGAATTCAGCATGTTTGCCACGGACACAACTGCGCTTGCAACGGATTCCACCGATTGGAACGCATTCTTGGAAGACTCCTCCGCTGCGCGCAGGAAACCGTAATCGGCGGGTGCACCGTCAAAACCAAACCGATTTTGGACAAAAGGCGTATTTTGTGGGTAACTAAAACAAGGGATCTGTGGTTCGTTTTGAAGTTGATGCCCCTCATACATGCCACACATTCCGGCATAGCCCCCATAAGGCTGCACATAGGGTTGACCGAAAAAGGGCGCAGACGAGGCGACCTGTTCACTTCCAGAAATTGCAGCCGCGTTTGGCCGTGCAGGAATGGGTGGCGGAATGCGTGAACCGCCAGTAGACTGGCCGTCCATACCCAACACCTACCAACCTGCCTCTGACATTGAAAATTGCGATTTTTTGTTTGGTAGTAGAGTAATAAAATATTTTAAATACTCCCGAATAAAATTCGCTACGACAAATCCAAAATAAAATTAAATATAAATCGTTTTAGTATAAGCATGGATAAACTCAGGATGATTCAAAAAATGATGATCAGTTTCTCTTTTGCTGCTGTCCGGGCGGTCCTCTGTAGCCTCCGCCCCGTCCACCTCCCCTTCCGCCCCCACCGCCTCTCCCCCCACCTCCGGCGCCCCTCGCGAACTGCTTCTTCATGCGCTGGTTGTCCTTCTGCTGGCGCCGCACTTCCTTTACTTCATCTTTCACCAAATCCACAACCTAAATTGATATGAGAAATACGAGCGAGCAGATTTATTCTGACCTCGTCTGGTATGCGCAAATATTTAATGGTCGATCCCCGTACATACACTTCTGGTATTTTGACGAATCTGTCGCCTTCCTGAAAAATGGATTTAAAAATTCAAGCAAGATAATGGTTCATGGCTATCAGTCTTTTTAAAAATGTTCGACTTTTAAACTACGATCATTCACAGGCCATTTGCGCGTGATCGCCCTGTAATGGTCGGAACTTTTTAGGCACTGACGTTTTGAGTTGAGGAATTTAAATGGTTCCTCAATTGCGCACAGGACATAAAAGCCAGTGCTTCAATGCCAGGCTCCCGCAATCTAATTTCGTTCCTCGAATAAAATTCTTGCCTTCGATGTGCAGATAGCATCGCGCAGGTGAACATTCATCCATGAATCACAGGCCACAAGCATTCCGTTGTAGGTCTCGCCATTCTTCAATTCAATAAGCATTGGATGATTTTGCGCAGTTTTAAGCAGTGAAAGTGGCAAAACCATTTCAACTGATTTCTGCCGAAACAAAGTAAATTTAAAAATCGCATGATAAAAATACACCACTTGAATCAAACCAAATTATACGAAACATACCCAAAATTGACAACAAATTTTTACCAAAATTCATTGTTCGATGGTATCCAACAATCAAAATGTAACAAGTCGAATGGAACCGAAGCAAAATCTCGATTTCCCTTCTTAGAATTGGATAACCTGTCCTCTCGACTTCTTCTGCCCTCCCAATTCAAAGTGCTTGCAACGCTTTATTGCCTTTTGAACGCGATGTTTGCACTAAATAATTTTTTTTTGATATATCGTTGTGAAAACCTCTGATGGATTTAGGATTTACCTCCACGCATTCCATACGCAAGACAATCTTTTTGGTTGTCTTTGCCTTCTTTCGGAAAATCGGCTTTGTCTGTCCTCCGTAGCCTTTCTGCTTCCGGTCGTAGCGGCGACGGCCTTGCGCAAACGTCGACTCCTTGCCCTTTTTATATTGGGTCACCTTGTGGTTGGTATGCTTTCGACATTTTCCTGGGCAGAAGGTTCTGCGAGCTTTAGGTACGTTCACCATTTTTTGTTAATGAATCTTCAAAAATTATAATCAGTTAGAAAAAATGTTAAATTAAGTATTAGTATTAGTTTTCTACATGATAGGTATTCAAGTATTCATTTTCTTTGTAGTTTGAGTTTGTACGTTGGTTGTAGTTGAACTGGTCCACTGGTATTGTCTACTTGTCTACTGTGTATCATGTAAAATGTAAATACTAAATATTAGATACTATTACATATTACCTAGTATCTGATGAATTTCTTTTTTTTTAGAAATAGCGAAATGCCAACCCGCAATTTTAAAGTTTCACACTAGGTCGGACCTGTTCGTTTCAGCGCCAGACGTTTCAGCCCCAGCGACTTTGACGGACCATAACCCGGGTTCAATCGAACCGATTTTGTTGATCTTTGTATGATTTGATAGCTCTTGGAATTCCCTATCAAATGATATATTATATTAGTG